>PVIU01025918.1:0-22880 GCA_004026605.1 Ondatra zibethicus | reverse complement strand
GACTGACAATGGGGACTGACTGAGAAGCCAATGATAATGGCACTGGGATTTGATTCTACTGCATGTACTGGCTTTTTGGGATCCTAGTCAGTTTGGATTCACACCTTCCTAGGCCTGGATGGAGGCAAGAGGGCCTTGGGCTTCCCACAGGGCAGGGTAACCTGCCCTCTCTTAGGACTGGAGGGGAAAAGGGGAGGGGAAGTGGGGGAGTGGGAGGGAAATGGGAGGAGCGGAGGAGGTGGAAATTTTGTATTGTACTATTTATAATGCAATAATAAAAAAATTAAATGTGAAAAAAAATCTTAAAAAAATCTATTATTTTTCATAATATCACATATATAGAATATCTATCTTCTTTCAATTGGTGTCACAGTCCCATATATAAGAGAAATATTAAAGTTAGTAATTTCAAACACTTAGGATTGTTATGCTATATGTAAGAAAAAAATACATCAAAATAATCAGTTAGAAACCACCTTCAGCAGAGAGAACAGGAAGAAGATTGAAAGGAAGGAAATAAGTAGTGGGAACATACAAAGACTTATACAACAGACAGGACTGACAGCAAAGCCTCTGGTTTCTGGATGTGTACTAATGTTCCCCTTGTACAAATTACCTCATTTAATCAGATTGATGATATGATAAGGGTGTTCTGATCATATTATTTTAGAGAAAAATTTACTAAAACAGAGAAATTAAGGTATTTACTCAGAGGTATGTGGTTAGGAGGGGAGGTTGAACAATGACAGGTGCCAGATCCTGTTTCCAGAGCATCTTAGCACTGGAAGGGAAAGCACAGGAGGGGAAAGACATCCCTAGCAGAGGTAATATGGACAAAGGAAAGGCCTGAAATATGTTGTAGGAAAGCTAGATAGCTCAGTATGGTATAGACGGAAGTTTCTGTCCCACCCAGTTTCACAATAGTTTAGTCCAAATGAAACACACGGAGGCTTATCTTAATTATAAAGTATTTGGCCTATTACCACAGGTTTATTATTAACTAGCTCTTACATCTTAAATTAACCCATAATTCTTGTCCTTGTCTATCCACATGGCTAGGACCTTTTCTCAGTACAGCATTCTTGACTTGCTCCCTCTACGTCTGGCTGGTGACTGCCTCTTTCTTTTCCCTTTCCCAGAATTATCTTAGTCTGGTGGCTCCACATATACTTCTTGCCTGGCTAATGGCCAATCAGTGTTTCATTAAACCAATATGAGTGACAAATCTTTGTAGTATACAAGAGCTTTATCCTACAGCAGTATGGTGGGCCAGAGACTATGTGACAGGAATTGTGGAACAAGGATTTGGTGGAAACACTATGATCCAGACAGTAGGGCTGGTTGGTGTGTGCTTTTGTGTGGAAGATGAACTAGAGAAACGGGATCACTTAGCTTTAGCTCTAAGGAGAGAGCAGCCACAATCAAAGAAAGGCAATGCTGGTATTCTGAGCAAAGTAAAGCATTAGAAAGATGCAGTGAGCTGTCAGAACACTCACCTGCTTTGTGGAGTGATTAGATTTGCTAGAGAACTCTATAATGGAATAGGGATTTGTACCTTGCCGCCCTTTGTAAACACTGACACCACTCACAAAGAAATAGAAAAGTTAAATTCTTCAAGAATTTTTTCCATTTGTTATCTACCTTGGAAATCTTTTGGGAATTCTTTAGATTTCTCTGTGACTTTGAAGTCAATTAAAAATTATTTACTATCATCATAAATACATGAAAGAGAGACAAGACTCTTTCTTTCAACTGTTGTGGCATCACAGAACAGTGGGATCCCTTCTGTAGGCCGAAATGTCCCTTCATACACTAACTCTGTGAAGTCAGACATTTACTTCCATCCCTTTCCTTTGTGAAATCATAAACTCTGCCTTCATCATCATCTCAGTGAAGTCACAATCATCTGTATGTAGTCCCCTATCTCTGTAAAGTCATAGACTTCTTTCGTCACTATCTCTGTGAGGTCATAGACTTCTTCCTTTTCCCCATCTTTGTGAAGTCATCAACTTCTTCCACCCCTATTTCTGTGAGGTCATAGACTTTTTCCACCCCCATCTCTGTGAGGTCATAGACTTCTTCCACACCCATCCCTGTGAGGTCATAGACTTCTTCCACACCCATCTCTGTGAGGTCATAGACTTCTTCTATTCCTCCATCTCTGTGAATTACAAACATGTGCTTTCATCTTCAGCTTTGTGAAATCATCGATTTCTTTTCTATCTCCATATCTATGAAGATATAGAGCTCTGCTTTAATCCACCATCTCTGTGATGTCATGAACTTCTGCTTTTATTTCTAAGTTTCTTTGAAGTCATAGATCTCTGCTACAATCCCATATCTCTGTGAAGTCATGGACTTCTTGCATCCCCACCTCCATGAATTCACAGATATCTGCTTCCATCCCCTATCTCTGTTAAATCATAGACCACTGCTCTGTCCTCATCTGTGTGATATCATAGACCTCCTCATTCATCACCCATCTCTGTAAAGTCACAGACATTTGTCTTCCTCCCCCATCTCTGTTTCCAACTGTTTCATTTTCAGGTTTAGGGTCAAAAAATGCAGCAAATTGCTTTTTGGTGAGACATTCTCTCAGTTTTGTAGACATTATCTCACCAATAGATGTTTCAGTAAGTGAAATAGTTCAGGGAAACAATTTATTCCTATCTTTAAAGGGTAAGGAGGTTAAATGACTCATTTATGGAACCGAAAGTAGAGTTCAACATCCGCAACAGACTCTCTGTATAAAAGCATCTACCAAATGTCTTCCAGAAAGAGAGTGAGCTAAAGGCTATTGAAATTTTGTCAGCCATGACTGAGGATGGTTTGTTATAGGTACACAACATGTGCTTTCCTGTGAGACATGATTCTGTAAACAAGAAACTAAAAATGACTTTCAACTTCCAGTTTCAAAGGATTATTGACACAGGCAGGTACAGAAATGTTTCTTGTGTTTAGCATCATTTAAAATAGGCATTCTATATGCTATAGCAGGCCACTCTGTGAAAATGGATTAGGACAAGTCATAGGTAAGGTGTGATAGAAAGCACAGAGTGTCTGCTTTGCAAAACTGATCGACTTTTGAGTCATTGATTCTGCTAATGTAAAGTAGTGTATAAAAACCAAAAATCATCATCATCATCAACAACAGCAAAACATTCCCAGTGAAGGAATCCTGGGTAGGGAGATCACTGATCACTTCATTGTTGTCAAAAGATAACTTCACCTCTTCTCAAAATATTCCATTTTCCCCTATATTTATTAGTTTGTATGTAAGTGTATGTGTTTTTGCATGTTGATGTATGTTCATGTTTCTGAGTATATACCATAGCATGCATGTGGTGGTGAGAAAAATGTAGAAGACTTAGTTTTCTTCTTCATGTGGGATACAGGGACCAATGGAAGTTGGGTCATCAGGCTTGACAACAAGAGCCTTTGAGTGATAAGACATCCCAAAGCCTCATCAAAGAATAGTTTATACATTGTCTTCAGAATCTAGTCATCTGATTATCTTCTTATATTTTGGTGTTTGATTTTTGACCTATACTTCCAATTGTGTCTTCAGTCCTTCATGATCAACAGTCTCCTAATTGAGCTCGTTTACGCCCTGCTTGCTCTCTTGGGCACCCTCCCTTCTGTATATACTACCTCTCTTCCCTCAGCAGGCAAAGGCTGACTTGACATCTGCTTTTTCTTCTGCTTTCCATGGTTTTTAAAAGACAATCACAGTAATTAATTCCTTAGCACATGTGCATTTTCCTGTCTTTAGAAAGTGCCATTTTAATGTGTTTGTCTATTTCTGAAAAACCTCCTTTTCTCCTTGACTTTATCTTTCTCCTGTGAAATTATTATTATTTCACACCATGTAAATAAATTTAATTTACGTTATTCATTGTCTATCTCTCCCATGAATCATGTCCTTTGTCCTGGCAAAGAAACAGCTTTGTACCACTCTGTTCATCAGTAAGAATCTTGAATACAGGTTGTGCCTCTGCTAGGGATTATTAGTTGAGTGAGGGTAAACTGCATTTATGATCAGTAGAATTGTTGAAAATTGAAAAAAATACTGAAAAATTAGCAACATGTCTTCATGGAAAATTCCCATTGTCTTATAAGCCCATGGAAAGTCTTTCATGTATTTCATCCATAAGCCAAACTGTGAAGCCTTGTATAAATGATTCAATTTTAAGTATGCAAACTTAGATTTAACGTCGGTACAAAAGTGAATACAGGAAGAAAATAAACAGCTGTCTGGAAAATATTTCATGGGTAAAACCATTATTTTGTGACTTATTCTGTGCTGACATTTTCCACATTTGAATGTCTGGTCTTTCAGAATAATTACCCAATTATGAAATCCAGTGACATTGCTGTGCCCGACAGATGCAGGCTGAGAACCTGGCTCATGGCCCTCTCAGCACACTTGTCACAGACTCATCTGTGCGTTTTAATGGTCGTGGAAAGAGAACAACTAGCATATTTTTGGTTTTATAGAGAAAAAATATCAATCTGCTAAAAGTTTTAAAATATTGGTTTTTTGTCATCTTTTTTGATGACATCTCCATACGGATCTTTTGAGTTCTCTTCTAGGAAAATTTAAATCCTCCATATTATTAAAACTAAATGCTACATATTTTTTTAAGGAGTAAAGTGAAGAACACTAAACATAAAAATAGACTTTTGGTGTTACCCCTGACTTGACAACAGCACACTTTAAAATGGAATAAGTTTACAGTGACTGTTATACTCCTCTGCTCTGTAGCTTTCCCACTAAGCACTTGATTCCTTTTAACTTATTCAGTTGGCATCGCTCACTCATTATCCTATCCTTTCGACAGTCTCATACAGATGACTCCAAGTGAGATCACTTGTGCATGTAATCACTGGTGACGATTCTAAAGGCTTCAGTGCTACTTCAAACCCCTGCTTCTTATTTTATTTTTTACCATACAGCCCACTTCCATCTGCCAGGACTTCCTCTGCTCCTACCCCTAGTCTGCCATGAGTACTTGCTCCAGCATCTACCCCTAGGGATGTGGGGCAGGGCAGTGTTTTCTAGATTCTGCATAATCTGAGGAGTTGATCTTACTGCCTGTTATAGGAGTCCAAGGCATTAGCTGCAGTCACCTTGATTATCAGTTGGCACTACAGTGTTCCCCATGGTCTAGAATTCCTTCCCTATCTTTACTTTTGTAGAAGACAGTTTTATTCCCACACACACTGTGTCCATTCAGAGTCTAATGGCAAGTATATCCGTGGAGGGAGATGGAATTCTATTTAAGACTCAAGGTCAAACTGTATGAACCACAATATCGTAAGGCCACTTTTCAGCTCTGTATTTACTGAGTTAAAAAGACAGATTATTTCTGATACTTTCAGGATGCTGGCTTCCATGAGCCACTTTTTTTTTTCAGTGATTGAATTTATTGATCCCAAGGAAAGTGCCAATAGTCCTCAGCAAAGGAGGAAGTGTGAACCCCAGCCCAAGGTCTTACCCTCCAGCTCTAAGGAGGCTTGAAAGCCTGAGCTGCGCCCTGGGTAGTTCAGTGTTTCAGCTGCTTGTCAGTATGGCATGGTCTCTGTTTGTATCACATGCATCTCCTGAGACAGTGGTCCAGTGGCCTTTTCTAACTTCTCCACACACTCGGTCTTGTTAATAAATTCACCTGCGATGCTAAAATTAGTTGTTCAAATATGAAGGAAAAGGCACTTACTAGATGCAGAAAGGATACTATTAATGAAAGCCCCTATGTGCATTGAGGGATGCACACAGATGTTGTTCCTTTAATCCTTCTAAGAGGACAAAAGTGAAAGTCTTCATCCTATTTTGGAGATGAAGAACTGGGTTTAGGGAAATTTAGAGTAAATAGACTCTAAAATGACCAGAGGCAAATACTGTGTGCAGAACATCATGAGTCAGTACTGCCTGCTTCCTGGAGCCATTTAGCTATTTCTCTCACCATTTTGGTGTGGGAGGTTCTTCTGTCTATGTGCTGATTTTGTTGGATAATGAATAAAGAAAACTGTCTTGGCCTATAGCATGGGAGGAGGAAGGCAGAGTTAGGAGACACCATGGATCTTCTGCCTGAAACAGACGCTGGGAACATTACCCGGTAAGCTTACCGGGTAAATATTATAAATAGAGGAAAATGGTACATTTTCCTTTATTCATTTTACTACAATATTTTATATTGACTATAAAACAATATTTTCACTATGACATGTTTCTATCTACGTAAATGTACTTCGCTCATATTCACCCCTACTGAACAACTGTTTCCCCAGGCACATCTGTTGGTCCTCTTCCCCTTCTTCCTCTTCCTCTTCTTCCTCTTCCTTTTCTACTTTCATGTCTTTTAAGTATATGAAAGAAAATTGAGAATAGTTGTCCTTTACAAAGCATACAAATTTTATACACAGGCCTTCAGAATTATGTACACTATAAGAGAATGGAGCATCCCTTACATGTTAGTCTAAATTAAGGAGGCTATCTCCCAGAGACTATTGTCACAGGAATGCTTCTTTAGGCTGATCCCTTTCCTCATGCCTTATAGACAGCAAGGTGGAGACACAAAGCATGCACACATCCTCAGAAACTTCACCAGGATGTGGCCACATCTTCCACGCTTTACAGAAACCCCCCACAAATTTAATTTTTGCCTTAGGATTAGTTTTGTTTGTTTGGAATGTGAAACTTATCCTTTAAAACTCTCTATATCATCATGATCTTTAACTTTTACTTCTATCAGTATAAATCATACTTTATTTCAAATTGTTTTTAAATCATTATTCTGATGTTCAAAGCTAAGTCAGGTCTATAAAATATATCTTGTTTTATGATAAGCCTTTGTAAGTCTCTGAGAACATTGTAGTCACATAATAAAAGGGATGTTGCTGTGTGGAAGTTATTTTTTCCTAGTAACAAGCTGGATCTCCCATAAGCAGCAGTCTTGAGTGACAAATGCCTCCTAATCCTATGTATAATGAGCTGCAGTTATAATTCCTCATTCTCACCTTTAGAAATCATGTCTAGGTCTCTAGGAGGCTCACACCTGCCTCATTTGAGAGGAGCCTGCTGGTTCATCTTTCCTGACAGTCATTTGCACTGCCTAGCTGCAGTCAGTCCATAGTCAGATTTATTCATGCTTTGGGGGTTTCTCAATCTCAGCAGGAAAGTCACATAATGCAGGATGAGATGTAGCTTCATACTTTCCATCCATGCTGCAGTTTATGACTTCCAAATGATGTGACAATAACATGTCTGCAGTGTTATTTTAAGTGATTATAATTTGTCATACTGGTGAGTATCATTTACTCACCAAGCATATACTGTATGCTAGTCTTTATCATGTTAATGAAGTAATTATCCTCCAAAGCCATGCTGTTATGCTGGTATCAGGTTCAAGTTACATTTGTGGACAAAAGGAAGTATGGGACAATGAGCTGAGCTGCACACGCTGCATTTCCCTTCCGATAGGTAGTATTCACATCCTTACATAGGGAGTATATCTGTCTAAATACTAGGGACAAGCACCAGAAACCTCCCTTTGGGTTCTTAACTAGTGTGTCAAAGAGACTCACAAAACACAGCCTATTGCTGCAGCTCTTTGCTACCTCCCAGAACTTCACAGTAAGACCCTATTGCTGAAGACATCACACACTAAGGACACAAAACACAGAGGAATGGAGTTTGAGCTGGCCCGTGTCACACTTTGATTCACGCATTTAAAGATATTAGAGTTCAGTGAAGATGGCATGCAAACAGAAATGTAGAGATGAGCCCAGACTGCATCAGATGAACTTGTCCACAGCTGTGTTACCCACATGCTTGATTGCTTAGGAACAAGGGCATCTACCTCTTTATTTTTTTTCAGTTCTCAAGCCTTAAATAACAAGAGAGTACAAGAGGGTTTATTTTAGCTTACAGTTCCAGAAGTGATACAGTTGGTCATGCAGGGAAGGAATGGTGACTGGAATGTGAGGCTGGCTGATGGTCAGGAAGCAGAGTGATCACATTTCATCCATATACAGAAAGTAAAGGGTGATAACAGGAAGTAGAAGCAGGCCATAAAACTCCAAGCCCATCCCAGCTTCTTCTGTCCAGAGCTAACCTTTAAAAGGTTCTTCTATTCCTATCATTTTATGCTTATGCCTATTTTTTACTTAGACCAAGGTTTCTTAGTTTCTGGTTCTTGGCCACTCAAACAGTATCAGGTAAGGGTACTATCTCATTAACGGAACCTTAAGCCAAGTTGGACTTGATACCATTTTTGAGCAGTCTACTCAAAAGGAAAAAGCACCCATACAAATCCAGACGAAATGGACTCCAAAGGCTCAGTGTGCCTGTGGACTCCTGTACCCTAATTAAATACTCACTAACACACTGTAGACTCTCTCCAAATCTGAATCACTTGCATTATTACAGAGAGGTTTATGTAACAGCTGTACTGAGACAGGAGTATGAAGACACAGTTCCTACATACTTCTGTTTGCTGTGTACAGATTTAGACATATTTATATCTGCTGGCAGAAAGCACACAGAGAGGAAAAAGAGAATTATCAGTGAAAGTTTGCTAGGGTTTCTGTTTCAGACAAATTGAGCTCCCTGGAGGAACCATTAGATTAACTAGCTGTTATCCCTTCCTGGCCTTTCTCCAGCCTGGTTTAATTACCTCCTTACACCAGGCAGAAAGCATGTCAGAGTCAAAACTTCTTGTCAAATCTTCCCACTTTGGAAAGTAATACGATTCTGTTTCTCTGTCTAGATCGTTTTTATTTGCCCCTAAGTTAACATAGATAACCATTTGCTAGAACCAGACCCACTTACCATTTTAATAGCCCATCAGTGTCCCCATAAGCAGCCATGAGGATCGATGGGGTTGCATTTCTTTGCCACTGTAAGCTTGTGAAATGAGAAGGTTTGTATAAATGAAAGCCAATCATTCCAGCATTGCAGAGGTTCCCTTTGGTTTTCCATCTGTATTCACAGAATGATCCTGCAGGCCTTGCAAAACTCCATAGTCTTTATCCAAGGCATTGTCTTTTCCTAACTCGTTACCTTGTGCACAGTTGGAATTTGAAACCACTAAACACCTCAGGAATACTATGTTAATACAGCTCTGTCCACCTGACTCAGAAGCTTATTCATTAATCCTAGAATGATAAGGAAACCATGGATGCATATGATGTTAGTGAAACATCTGCTTCTATAGGAGCAGGAAACTGAGAAGAGCAAAACACAATGGTCATTTGATTGTGTTGAGAAATACTTGGGAAATTGGTAGGGTATACTTGTTGTTTCTGGGAGAGCTTTCCATAGATGGTAAATTCAAATGTACTCTGCATGTGGTCAGCACCATTAGACAACTCTTGCTCAGATGGACCGAAAGAGAAGAAGTCCATTAGCTCACCTCTTCTTCCTGGCACCATGAAAAAAATGCTCTCTTACACCACAGGCATAAGGACAATGATCCAGGCAGCCATGCACCAAAACTTTGGCACTGAAAAAATAATAAAGCTTTCCCCATTTAAATAATTTTTTTCACGTATTTGTGAAAGCAACAAATTGTGACCTGCCCAGAAACCATCAGGGAAACTTTGTTTGAGATCCACATGCCTCACCCTACCAAGCCCTACTGAAAAATCTTTGCCAATTCTCAACTGAAAGTGTCATTTTTATATGAACTAAAATAAGCTGTACAAAGCTGATTTTCTTATCATAAATCATATAATATAAACAATATAACATATGATTGGCTCTCCATTTGTTTGGGGTTTTAGTTTCAAGAGCTCCTACAAATACCACAATCCCAAGTTGCTTGTAGTGTAGAATTTGCATGTTTTACACTCATCATCCTGTAGACTTTCATTAATTTCTGTTGCTATTGATATCAGACACAGTGAAACCTTTTGCAAATACTTTATTGTTTAGGGAATAAGGACAAGAAGAAGAATCTGAAAATGTTTAGGCTTTCTTACTTCAGACATTTTCAATCCATAATTGTCATGACCCACAGATATAGACTCTGTATACATACAGAGCTGAATTCCAAGATAAACTTTAAAACAATATTTTGTGACTTTTAAGGTTTTTTCTCATAAAGAGAGAGAAATGAGTTGCACTGAATTAAGGGTGTCTTCCCCAAACCCATGAATTTCTGACTTCAGTGAAATTGCATCGGTAAGAAGGTATTTGGGGACTGATCAGGGTTAACAAAGTTCAGAAGGGTGGAGCCTAGTTCTTAAATGGCTAATATCAAGCTTTTTTTCTCTTCTTCCCCTACTTAAAGGCAAAATTAGAAGTAGGTAATTGCATTCCAGCCAGGAAGGGAGTTGTCATAATAAGTAAAACCCTACCAGAATCATATCATGCAGTTTTCAGCCTTTTATATCAAATTTAATTAACTCTGTCAGGCAGAGCAGTGTGAAGCTTTATTCTGAGATACTCCGGAGAAGCTGAGGCCATGAGATAACTTAAACACGAGGGCTCAAGACTAGCGATGGAAACAATGTGAGACAGGCTCAACAAATCCAACAGCAGCAAATGCAAATTATTGCATCTGTGATGTGTCAGGTGTTCTTCATGTGTACTTAGTCCAGTTTCAGTTACCTTCATAGCTACAGACAAAACATACCACAGGAAGAGAACACACATGGGACCTTGAGCAAAGCATAAATATAAGAAAGCATATAGATGGAGGATTGGTAGACAGTGGATTAACATGCTAGGTATTTTCCTGTGTTTCTGGTTAATATTTATCAGCAGAGTTTGACAGTTTTGGGTAAGTCACTTCTGTAATGTTGCCATAGTTACCACTGGTGCAATTAACTTCTAAAGTGTTTGCAAAGAGAAAGAACACTGTACAGTTTTGCAGGACTGAACTGATTATATATCTTTAAGTTTTTAAAATAACCTGATTGACTGAGGGAAGCTTTGGAAGTCTCTGCAGGAGCGTACCATCCTCTGCAAACCTTCCCTGATAATTGTACCTGACAGTGAAGTTTGGTTCCTAAATTGGTATTGTCTTCAAACCAATATTAATAGCAACTCTAGATACATGCCATAGCATAGGTTCCTCAAGTACTTGAAATGTGCTTAAAGACAACGTTTCAAAACATTGATCAAATGTCCAAGGCCATGCTCAGACATTGAGCATTAGCTAAATCTTACAGACCACAGCAATCCACCAGGTAACTTGAGGGATCAAACTGGCTATCAAAATAACTTCATAACAGAAGCAGAGAAAACTCAGTCAGCTGAGTTTTAGGTCTAGGTCTAGGTCTAAGTGTATCATGACCTGGACCTTTTGGCTTTAAAGTCCTCACTTCCAGTTGTCTCTTAGGAAGTCTTTACATGTAAGAGGGCAATAAGGGAAGTGAAAACAAGTTCAACAGTGGACTTCAGTGAGCATGTTGGTGCTAGGTGCGGTGAGATAAAAGGGATAAGGGATAGGGTTTACATAGATCAATCATCCCTAAAGAGGGATGATATAAAACACCTTTAAAAGGGAAACTTGAATTTTGATCAGGACAGAGTTTACTGGTGCTAAGGGCTTACATCTCTCTCATTGGCATCCATTGGATACAATATATCACAACAACTAGGTGTTGTGTTTATGGCCCCCATTGACCTAGGATTTCACCTTAAATGGAAAATCTCAAACTCAGAAATACTTTTCTGAATTTCTGTAAATTCTCAATTACTTTTCTGGTGGGTTTACACACTATTAGTTATTCGTAAAAAGATTATTATCTCTTTTAAGTTTCTAACAGACATTTGCTTGTTATGAAAACTCAGGGCGTGCACATTTGCATATATAAATTTTAAATGGATAAGGTCCTAATCCTTTTACTATGTCTAGTGACCCTTTTCTATCTGTAAATTTGCTGTTTAGACATGTAAAATACACTTTAATTGCTCTTTAATCCCTTTTAATCATTGCCTCCCATTCAGGTGTCTTCTACACTTCTCTCCTAATGCAGGGTCTGGGAATATAAAAACAAAAGTGCTGCAAATATAGATATCAATATTATAGTTTATAAGTAGGCACCATCGAGACTAAGAAAAAAAAGTTTTTATGTAAAATGCCTGTGGTCACTAACATTGTATCTTTGTGGTATATTACATAGACTGCAGTTAGCCACATTAGGTTTTAGATGTCCAGTATTTAATTCTACAAAATACCAACAAAATAATCTCTTTCTGAGAGCCACAAGAAGCTGAAAAGTTGCTGGAATCTAAGTATAGTCTCAGTGGACATGGAAGAGTAGGCAGGAGTGCCTATATCATGTTTGGGTTTGGGTAGGATGGAAGTATCAAAGAGATGCTGATGAACTAATGAGATTAGTGAGTGAGGATTTCATTTTTGTTTTTTAATATTAACAATATTTGAATTTATTTTGCTGATAGAGATGTTATTTATACATTTGCATTTTTCCTCACCCCCTCCTTTAAATTTTGGTTTAAATATGTTCCGACTATTGCTTGACTAACTTAAGAAACCCTGCAGGATGTTAGAGCTGGCCCCGTGGTCATGAGTGTGGGAAACCCATCCCTCTCCCCCATCAGGTCCAATGCTCATGAAAGCAGACCCTGCACCACACCAGGGCAGCACAATAGAGCCAACCCTGTTAGTGGGGGTGTGGGTGAGCCAGCCCCGAAGTAACAAGCACAGGAGAGATGGTACCATTACCCTTCTATCTGGTGACTGCATGAGCTGGAGCCAGCTGTACCCTATACAGGCATCCAGCAACACCTGGGTCAAGTGGAAGAAATGGTCTGGGTGATCATAAGAGCAGGAGTGCTCTTCCGACCTCTACCAGCTTCAGCACTTGGGAGAGCAGGCCCTGCTTCTCTCCAGGGCGGCACAATAGAGCCAACACTAGCAGTGTGGGTGTGGGTGTGCCAGCCCCAAAGTTGTGAATATGGGAGAGGTCTCCCAACTTTGCAACTGTCTTGTGGTGGTATGGACAGGGGAATGATACCCTCCAGCTTGCCCATCAATGTCTGAGGCAGGTGGGAGAGCAGGCCCTGTGGTCATTAGAGTGGGAGAATTATCCCGGACCCCAGCCCACTGCAACATTTAGGAGAGCAAGCCCTACACCTCACCAGGGCAGCTCAATAGAGCCAACTCTAGTAGCGCAGGTGTGGGTGTGTTGGCTCTGAATTTGCGAGCATGGGAGAGCTGTTTCCATTACGCGTCTATCTTGCGGCAGCATGGGTGATGGAAAATTGCCCTTCCTCCCCCTCCCCCACCCATCAACATCTAGGGCAGACAAGAGAACTGGCCCTGTGGTTACAAGAGTGACAGAGACAACCTGGCTAGTGCAGGTGTGGGTGAGACAGCCCCAAAGTGGTAAACATGGGAGAGCTGTCCCCATTTCAGATCTATCAGTCCAATCTTACAGCTGCTCCAGCTCAGCACCAAGATTATAACTTGGCCTGTCCCATCATCCACCCCATCTATGATCTGCTGGAGCACGTGAGGTACCTGACCTGGAGACCCAAAATGGCAGTGTCTCCACAACACAGAGCCACAACAGGATATCCAAGAGTAGCCCTAGAGAGGGCCCAGCATTGATAGTGTAGCAGAAACCAGAGGCCTCGAACCAGACCAATGACTCTTTGCAATGAACACTTGTAAGTAAAGATAGACAGACAAAGGGGTTTATGGTGTGACTCACTGTGTCACACTGCGGCTTCCATAAAAGGATTTTTAAGTTTTTCCCTTACTTTATTCTTTTTTCCTCTTTTCTCTTATTTTTTTTTTGTGAAGTGTGCAGGGGCAGACACAAAGGGATAGAGAAGTGAATGAAGTCAAAATACATGATGAAAAAGATATATAGAATAAATAAATAAATACTTCATAAAAAAGAAACCCTGCTAAACTCCTAAGTTTTCTTTTTTTCCTTTAATTGAAAGTAGATATTTTTTCTCCAGAATATATTTTTAGTATTGTTTCCCTTCTCTCTACTCCTTTGAGTTTCTCCCTACCTCTCCTCTCATCTGTATTCACCACCTTTCTGTCTCTCATTAGAAAACAAATAGCGTTCTAGTGAGAATTTGACTTCTTCTTTTCTGATTTATATCCCCTTGATATACTTTTGTTGTCTTATTGCTCTAACTAGAACCTCAAGTACTATACTGAATATATATGGAGAGAGTAGACAATGTTGTCTTGTTCCTACATGGTCATGGTGGAAGATTTTTCTGATATATTCTTGGATTCGTTTTGCCAGTATTTTATTGAGTATTTTTGCATTAATGTTTATGAGTGAGATTGATTTGTAATTCTCTTTCTTAGTAATGTCTTTGTGTGGTTTGGGTATCAAGGTAGTTGTAGCCTCATAAAAAGAGCTTAGCAATGTTCCTTCTGATTCTATTGTGTGGAACAATATTTAAAGGACCAAAGTAATCAAATAGAAGACCCGGATATCAATCCACACACCTACAAACACCTGATTTTTGAGAAGGAGGCAGAAAATATAAAATGGAAAGAAGAAAGCATATTCAGCAAATGGTGTTGGCATACCTGGATATCAACATGTAAAAGAATGAAAGTAGATCCATATCAATTGCCATGCACAAAACTCAAGTGCAAATGGATCAAAGACCTCAACATAAAACCAACCACACTGAACTCATAGAAGAGAAAGTTGGAAGTACACTTGAACACAATGGCACAGGAGACTACTTACAAATATAATCCCAGTAGTATTAGTTGAAGGCAGCAATTAATAAATGGAACCCCTTGAAACTAAGAAGCTTCTGTAAAGCAAAAGACATGGTCTACAAGACAAAACAGTAGCCTGTTAGGAATGGGAAAAGATCTTCACCAACCCCACATTGGACAGAGGGATGATCTCCAAAATATACTAAGAAATCTGTCATTAAAATAACAAATAGTCCAATAAAAAATGGGGTAAAGACCTAAACAGAGAACTCTCAACAGATGAATCTAAAATGGCTGAAAGACACTTAAGGAAATGTTCAACATCCTTAGCCATCAGAGAAATACAAATCAAAACCACTCTGAGATTCTATTTTACACCTGTAAGAATGGACAGGAACAAAAACACTGATGACAGCTTATGCTGGAGAGGATGTGTGGTAAAGGGAACACTCTTCCATTGCTAGTGGGAGTGCAAACTGGTACAATCTCTATCGAAATCAGTATGGTGATTTCTCAGAAAATTAGGAAACAACCTAGCTCAAGAACCAGCAAAACCACTTTTGGCTATATACCCAAAGGATGCTCAATTGTATATAAGTTGTCTTCAGCAATAAGGCCTTGCAGTCAGTTTGTGGAGAAAACCTATAGTCTTGGCAACAGCTAGCATTGTCTGGGGGTTTCTATGGGACATCTTGGGTCAACAACTCAATTAGATGTGACTCAAACCCAATACTAGCAGATTCCTTTGGTGACAAGTGAAGGCTACTAGGGCTCCGTCTCCCCATTATTTAATGATTTAATTTAGATATCCATCAGATATGTATGTATTTAAAGAACCTTATACTATATTAGGTTTCCATACTACCCCTCAAATATTTCTTAATTTTACCCATATATCCTCATTTTCCCTCCTTAGATCCACCTTCTCTCCCCTCTACACTTTATCCTCCCATTCTAGAATCCCATGCATATATATCCATGTGTTTTACTTTCATTTCCTAGTAAGGTCCATCTGCCCCCCCCAATACATTCACACAGTTCCTTACTTAATTCTTAAATGCAGCCAGTTTACACATTGTAGCTTGGTTATAAGTGATTTAATAAAAAATATCCATGTGTAAGTGAATAATACCATATTTGTCTTTCTGGGTCTGAATTACCTCATTCACAATAGTTGCATCCATTTACCTGTGAATTTCATTGCATTTTTCAAACAGCTGAGTTTAATATTCCACTCTCACAGTGTACCACATTTTTTCCTCTACTCTTCTGTCGAGGGAAATTTATGGTTTTTTTTCCAATTTGTGGCTATTATGAATAGATCAGCAACTCACTTGGTTGAGAAGGTATCTTTCTGGTAGGATGGAGTGCATATAATAATATTTAAATATAATAATATCTAATAATATTTATTTTACTTACTGGCCATAGTTTACCCTCCTTCCTCTCCTCCCAGTCCTTCTCTGAACCCCTAACCTTTGGTTCCCACCTCCCAATCCATTTCTCTTCCATTTTTTGTATAGGAAAGTGTAGGTCTTTCATGAGCATTAACAAAACATGGCTAGACCAGTCATTGGTTGGCCACTCCATCAATCTCTAGGATACCCTTAACTCAGCACATCCCTTAGGCAGGACAATCTGTAGGTCAAAGGTTATGCTGCTGGGTTGCTTTCCAACTCCTTCCACTTGAACGCTTGACTTGTCACAGGAGATGGCCAGTTTAGGCTACGTATCTGCTATTGTTAGGAGTCTTAGCTAGTGCCATTCTTGTAGATTCCTGAGAGATTCTCTTATGCCAGTTTTTACCTGACCCCAAAATGTTCCCTCCCATTTCCAATAGTCTCTTTTTAGTACTCTTCCTCTCCACTCCACACCCATTTTTTTAAATTTTATTATTATTATTCCTTTTTCATTTTAGTTAAAATAATGAAAAGACTATCTTTTTTGATTTTACATACCTGTCCCAGTTCCCAATCTCTCCTCTCCTCTCATTCTCTTCACTCTTTTCTTCCACCTCAGCCCCCCATGCATTCTCCAGAAAGGGTAAGGCACATTGCTTTGAGGAAGGACCAAGGCCCTCCCGACTACATCTAGGCTGATTAAGGTATTCCTCCAAAGAGAATGGGTTCCAAAAAGCCAATAAAAGCAGTAGGAATAAGTCCTTGTGTCACTGCCAGTGGCCTCACAATCTCCCCCAGCCATACAACTGTCACCTACATTCAAAGGGACTAGTTTGGTCCTATGCTGGTTCCTTTCTTGTCTGGCCAGAGTTGGTGAAGTCCTATTAGCTCAAGTAATTTGTTTCAGTTGGTGTCCCCAACATGGTCTTGACCTCTTTGCTCATATTCTCACTCCTTCCACTCTTTGACTCTAGGAGCTCATCCCAGTGCTCCACTGTGACACTCTGCCTCTGCCTCCATGAAGTAGGTTCTATGGTCACATTTAAGATAGTCATAAATCTGACTACATGGCAAGGCCAGTTCAGGCACTCTCTCCACTATTGCTTAGGGCTTAGCTGGGGACATCCTTGTGGATTCCTGGGAATTTTGCTATTATTATTATTATCATTATTATTATTTGATATCCAGATTTCTTGACTACTTTATATTTTTTGCTTATTAGGCCTTTATCAGATGTGTACCTGGTAAAATCTTTGCACATTCTGTAGAATATTGCTTTGTCTGAATATCAGTTTCCTTTCTGTGTAGACATTTGTGGTACCATTTATCAATTGTTGATGTTAGTGCCTGTGTTAGCAGTCTTCTGTTCAGAAAGTCATTTCCTGTGAGGATTTCTCAGTGAATAGTCACTGGATGAAACTGTCTCAGGAAGGCGGGCTTGACCCTGGGAGGTGTATTTGAGAATATGAATATTGATAGAATGTTTAAGTTCCTCAGAAAAACAGTATTACTTCTGATATCAAATGAGAGGTTTATTGATGTTGGAGGTCCTTCTGTCTATGTTTTGCTTTCATTGGTTGAATAAAGAAACTGCCTTGGCCTTTTGATAGGGCAGAACTTAAGTAGGCAGGGAGGACAGAACTGAATTCTAGAAGGAAGAAGGCAGAGTCAGAGAGCTGCCATTGAGCTTACAGATACAAAATGCTGAATCTTTCCAAGTAAGCCACGACCTTGTGGTGAAATACAGATTATTAGAAATGGGTTGAATCAAGATGTAAGGGTTAGACAATAAGAGGCTAGAGATAATGGGTCAGGCAGTAATTTAATTAATACAATTTCTGTGTGATTATTTCATGTGTAAGCTAGCAGGGCGGCCAGAACAAGGGGCCCTGCTCCCTGTAACAATTAGCACCCAACGTGGCAAGCAGGTCCACATGTTACAGGGGCAATGGGAACAGGAGTATTCTGGGAAGGAGGAAGCCCATTCCTCCCCAGTCCTGTCTCAACCACCTAAGAAGCAAAATGTGACCTGCCCCGCTGAAAAAGGTACCCAGCTATGTGGCTAACATAGATAAGAATAATGGGCTATATAATTTATAAGAGCTAATATGAAGCCTGAGATAATGGGCCAATCAGTTTATCATTAATATAGACTCTCTGTGTGATTTTTTGGGGGCCAAACAGCTGTGGGGCCTGGCAGGAGGACAGAAACCCCAACAAGCAGGCCCTCATGTTACAGAATGGTGCCCAATGTCTAGATGACTGGATCCACATAAAGTCTGACAGAGGTGGGAAGTAATTCTAGACAGAAAATTTTAGAGTTAAGCATGACTTATTGATAGCAGCATTTTCTCAGTTGGGCTCTGCTTGTTAGAGGCAAGCAAGCACTCTCATTTAAGAGAGGCTTCCTGACGCAGCTTTAGCTGTAAAACCCTGTAGCTCTTTAAGAGGTCCTGCCACAAAACACTTAAATTGTGTTTATGAAAAGCTGACCACATGCTTTTTGGTTTTCAGTTGTAGCAGGAAAAAAGCTGCCAGTTTTAAAATGCCAGCTTTCTGGGCCATCCTGCCAGGGCAAACTCTGACTTTTTCAGGCAAGCAGTCTGACTATGGAGCATTTGAGTGTGGTTTTGTGAGCACACTGTTGAAACTTTCTTGCTAGCAGGGACCTTGAAACACCATAGAGTTGTGGCAATAAACATGGCTACAGCCGGTACCTCAGCCATGAGGCTGGAATTGCAGAAAGCTAAGGAATGGGCTGGATCCAGCCATCAAAGCCACGGCTGTAATCCTACCCATATTGCTTAGTAAATTAAAGACTCATGTGGTCAGAAAAAGAGAGATATACAGTAAGGAGAGATTCAAAGACAAAGAAAACCTCTAAATGTTTTATTGTGTGTTAAAAATATATGCTGGCTTGGGAAAGAAAAGGAAAAGGTTAAAGTCTGTAAAATAAAAAAGAAAGAAAGAGAGAAGTTGGGTATGGTGGTACACACCTTTAATCTCAGCACTGGGGAGGCAGAGACAAGTGATCTCTGTGAGTTCAGGGACAGCCTGGTCTACAGAGGGAGTTCCAGGACAAAGATATACAGAGAACCTGTCTCAAAAAGCGAAAAGATAAAAGTAAAAATAAAAGAAATAGAGGTTAAAATAAAGCCACGTAAAGATGAAAAATACACAGAGAATCTTGATATTGTATGTTATTGTGCTCTCTTTGAATTGTTTTAATACTGCAGAAGGAGCAACAGCTGCTAAAAGATATTTGCTTTTAAATGCTGCTAAATGAATCCAAGATAGGAATTTTGAAAATACCTTGACTTTAAAATTGAAGTCAAAAGGTATGTTACTTTGGAGAAGATATTTTGCTTTTGTTTCCACAGGAAATGAGAGGCTATGGATTCATTCTGAGTTAAGAAAAATCGGGTTTGATCAAGGAAGACCACCTGAGAAATCTCCAGTAGGAACAGATGGCCAGGATGTCTGAGTTCTACATCCAGAACAGTTTCAAGACTACTGCCTGAGATGATCAAGCCTCACAGGATACTCCAGTCAGGACTTGATCATAATTCTAAATTATCTTTAGGTCCCCATAAGATTATCAGGGCCCCCAACCAGCCGGAAGTAGCCTGAAAAACTATGCCCACATTCCCAAAAAATGGACTATGGATATTTTCTTTTCTTTTTTTTTTAAAGAGGGGGAAATGGTGGGGGGACAAGTCCATATTCTCTCAATTATATTTTAAATAAACCCTGATTTGCCAGTAGCCAGGCAGGAAGTATAGGTGGGAAAACCAGACTGGAAGTAGAAGTGGGGCAATGGGAACAGGAGTAGGAAGAGGGAAGTTCTTCCTGCAGTCCTGCCCAGACCACCAAAGAAGCAGGATGTGACCTGCCCTGCTGACAAAGGTACAGAGCCATGTGGCTAACATAGATAAGAATAATGGGTTAATATAAGCTAAAAGAGCTAATAAGAAGCCTGAGTTAATGGGCCAATCAGTTTATAATCTTATGAAGACCTCTGTGTGATTTTCTTTGGGGCTAAATGTCTGCAGGAAAGGGGCAGGACAGAAACCCCAACGAGGAGGCCATCATGTTACAGTTTATTAACTTAAAACTAAGTAAACTTAACTAATAAGTTGTTTCTATCCATTAATTTCATCACTACTGTGAAAAAATACCTGACAAAAACCAGTTGGTAAGAAGGAGGACTTATTTGATCTCCTAACTTAAAAGAATATAGCCCATTATTGTGGGACGCTGGTGGATGAAATCTGGATGGGATCTGGATGCAGAGAATAGGGAGGGTTGACAATCTTTAGACTTCTTTTTCTTCACTTTCATTCAGTCTGGGACCCCAGCCCATGGGATGGCGCTGTTCATACTCAGGGTGGGCCTTCTTTCTTCAGGTAATCCTCCTTGGAAAGACTCTCATAGAAAAAGCAGGGGCATTCCTCATAAGTGACCCTAAATTCAGTCAAGTTGACAAAAAAGGACAAATATCACAGTACATATGTTAATGTATTTAATTTTCACAGGAAGTAGCTGTCCTTTAAAATTGAGCCTAAGGTTGCAGGTTTTTCAAAATCAGTTCCAGCAGGTAACTTAAGGGGCATTTCTAGAAGGTAATCTAAAAGAATCATTATAGTACAGTGCATATAGAAATACCATATAGCTGACATTTGAACAGAAATTGTGAATTCCAAAATCTTTTCTTCTTGTATTAAAGCACTTTTAGCATCATAACCTTTTTTGATAGGGAAGAAATCCCCTGTCTTTTCCTCCTATGACTTGACCATGGAGGGGTGCAGGCAGATGTAGTGATAGAGTAGCTGAAAATCTTATATCTTACAGACCGCAGGAAGTTGACTGAGACACTGGGTGGTATTGTGAGCACACAGAAGCTCAAAGTCCACCCCCACAGTGACACATTTCCTCCAACAAAGCCATAGTGACTCTAAGAAAGCCACATCCCCTAAGAGAGCCACTCCCTATGAGAATATAGGGGACAATTATACTCAAATTACCACAATATTGTGGTATAAAAGCAATATACAGCAAGCCGACAGATAACATCAAATTAAATGGAGAGAAACTCAAAGCAATTCCACTAAAATCAGGAACAGGACAGGGCTGTCCACTCTCTCCATATCTCTTTAATATAGTGCTTGAAGTCCTAGGAATAGCTATAAGACAGAATAAGGAGATCATGGGGATTCGAATTAGAAAGGAAGAAGTCAAACTTTCATAATTTGCAAATAATGATAGTGTACATAACTGACCCCAAAAACTCTACTAAAGAACTTCTACAGCTGATAAATACCTTCAGTGATGTGGCAGGATACAAGATCAACTAAAAAAAATCAGTAGCCCTCCTATACACAAAGGATAAAGAAACAGAGAAGGAAATCAGAGAAACATCACCTTTCACGATATCCACAAATAGCATAAAGTATCTTGGGGTAACGCAAACCAAGGAAGTAAAAGATCTATTTGACAAGAACTTTAAGACCTTGAAGAAAGAAATTGAAGAGGATACCAGAAAATGGAAGGATCTCCCATGCCCCTGGATTGGTAGGATCAATATAGTAAAAATGGCAATTCTACCAAAGGCAATCTATAGATTCAATGCAAACCCCATCAAAATCCCAACAAAATTCTTCACAGACCTTGAGAGAACAATAACTAAGTTTATATGGATAAACAAAAAGCCCAGGATAGCCAAAACAATCCTATACAATAAAGGAACTTCTGGAGGCATTACCATCCCTGACTTCAAACTCTATTACAGAGTTACAGTAATGAAAACAGCTAGGTATTGGCATAAAAACAGATAAGTTGACTAATGGAATCAAATTGAAGACCCAGATATTAATCCACAAACCTATGAACACCTCATATTTGACAAAGAAGCTAAAAGTATACAATGGAAGAATGAAAGCATCTTTAACAAATGGTGCTGGCATAAATGGATGTCAACCTGTAGGGGAATGAAAATAGATCCTTACCTATCTCCATGCACAACACTCAAATCCAAATGAATTAAAGACCTCAATATAAATCTGACTACACTTAACCTGATAGAAGAGAAAGTGGGAAGTAGCCTGCAGTACATGGGCACAGGAGACCACTTCCTATGTAAAACCCCAGTGGCACAGACAATAAGAGCAACAATGAATAAATGGGACCTCTTGAAACTGAGAAGCTTCTGTAAAGCAAAGGACACTGTCATTAAGACAAAAAGGCTTCCTAGTGAATGGGAGAAGATCTTCACTAAGCCGATATTGGACAAAGGTCTGATCTCTAAAATATACAAAGAACTCAAGAAACTAGACATTAAAACTCTAAATTACCCAATTAAAAAATGGGGTAATGATCTGAACAGAGAATTCTCAACAGAAGAAGTTCGAATGGCAAAAAGATACTTAAGGGCATGTTCAACTTCCTTAGCGATCAGGAAAATGCAAATCAAAACAACTTTGAGATACCATCTTACACCTGTCAGAATGGCTAAAATCGAAAACACCAATGATAGCCTATGCTGGAGAGGATGTGTAGTATGGGGAACACTCATCCATTGCTGGTGGGAATGCAAACTTGTGCAACTACTTTGGAAATCAGTGTGGCGGTTTCTCAGGAAATTGGGAATCAGCCTACCTCAGGATCCAGCAATACCACTCTTGGGAATATACCCAAGAGATGCCCAATCATACTACAAAAGCAAAATTTGTGCAACTATACTCATAGCAGCATTATTTGTAATAGCCAGAACCTGGAAACAACCTAGGTGCCCCTCAATGGAAGAATG
>PVIU01025917.1:0-22876 GCA_004026605.1 Ondatra zibethicus | reverse complement strand
AATGCTGGGATTAAAAGTGTGCGTCACCTTTTATTAAGACTGGGCAAGGCAACCCAGTATGAGGAATAGGGTCCCAAAAGCCAGTAAAAGTGTCAGAGACAACTGTCACATACATGCTGAGGGCCTAGGTCTTCACACAGGGCAAGGTACTTAGTCTTACTACAATTTGATATACCATGTTTTGTCAATATCCATGGGAGGCCTGCCTTTTTCCGAACAGAAATGGAGGAAGAGTGGATGGGAGGGGCAGGGGGAAGTGGGCAGAAGAGACTGGGAGGACAGGAGAGGGAAAACTGCGATCGGGAAGTAAAATGAATAAATGAATAAGGAAATAATTGCAAAAAAAAACATGTGTGCCACACCATATCCCACCCCATGGTTCAATGCTTGCAGATATCAACAATATTATTTATTTATTTATTTTTGAGGCAGGGTTTCTCTATTATATAGCACTGGCTATCCTGGAACTCATTATGTATACCAGGTTGGCCTCAAACTTAGAGATTGCCTCTCTCTCCCAAGTGCATTAAGGCATGCACCACAACACCTGAGTCGATATTTTAAAACTAGCAAATGGGGCAGAGGCTGGAGCTTACTGGTTGAACACGGCATGCAACTCCAAAACAAAACAGAACAAAAAACTCTGGCAAGTGGCCACATGATGTTTTAGGGAGGGGAAATGCATACAGAAACCGGGACAAGATTTAACTTTCTAAAACAACCATTTTAATAGTGCAATATAGCAAAAACTCCAGTTTTCTGACATGAAGCTGTATAATAGCTATCTCACTGAAAGTATTCACCTTGAACCCTTTTTTCTCGTAGTTCCTAATATTCTCTAGACTAAGATACTAAGGGAAGGGAGTATATACACAGAAACCGAGGAGGAAAGGAAAGGGCCTTGTGATGTACGAGATGGACTGGAGAGCACTTCTCAGGCTCACCATGCACCAAAATCCACAGGTGCTCAAGTTCCTTATATACCGCAACATCTGCATGACTACATATATCTTCTTATATACTTTAACCATTTCTAGATTACTTGTGACCCCTGACAAAATGTGAATGTATGTAAGTTGTAACTATTATGTGTTATTTGATACAAGATAAAAATGCACATGCTCAGTACAAATGCTATTTTTTTTTCTAAAATTTTTTATTCATGGTTAGTTGAAATCAGCAGCACAGAATCTAAGGATAATTCATGTCAACTGTATTTCATCAGACTATATGACCTAAAAAACAAAACATTTATTATATAGTGCCTTAAAAGAAAAGATTACTAATCCCTGCTTCAGTTTACCAGAGGAAATATTAATATATACGGAGGACTGGACAAGAAAAGGGTAAAAAATATTAGAACAGAATATAAAAAAAAGAAATTAACTGCAATGATTATTGTCTGTCTACCATGTACAAAATACTGTGTTAAGCACTTTATATGCTACTATTTTAATTCCCACAACAGTCTTCATATTCGCATTTATCCTCATTTTTAAAAAAGATTTTTTATTTTATATATAAAGGTGTTTTGGCTACATATGTGTCTGTGCACCATATGCATGCAGTATCCAAGGAAACCAGGAGAGGGCAGTGAATCCCCTGGAACAGGAGTTATATAGACAGGTGTATTATCATTTTTATTGATGAGTCAGAGAGGCTAACACTAAGTAAGCTCCTCAGAGATGAAGGGCTGACTTCATTTAGATAAGAAAGGGCAACCACAAATCAGAAAAACTATTTGAAACCAAAAAAATTTAAGATTATAACAAAATCTAAAGAAAACAGGTAAGAGACCCCATGGGAAGCTGTAAAATAAATGTTTAAAGACCTTTCCAGGTTATAATGTTTATGTAAAAGATATAAAACATGATTATATAAAAAGTTGGTAGATGGATGAAGAGGAAAGCAAGGTTAAAATAAGAGTCAGTTACTGAGTTTATATACTGAGCCCAGAGTGTAGAAGGACAGAGATAGGGAATACACAGTATGAGTGTGCTATAATTCGAATACCTGCCAATCTCATGTGCTGAAAACGTAATCTGCAAAGTCATATCTTTACTTGAGAGGTGGGACTGAATCATAAGGACTTCAATCATTAACAAAGACTTACTCAGTTGTCTGAGGATTGGCTTTGTTATATAAGCATTTTCTTTGGTTTAGAAAGGGATTTGTCTCTATACATAGAAAATTTTCAAGTCTAAACAACTGTGGAAAACTTAAAGCCAACAAACTAGATGAAAATACTTTCAAAATAACTAGGAAAGGTGCTAAGGAATAGCTCAGTGATAAAGTGTGTGCTGCACAAGCATAGATTCCCAGCATACAAATAAAAAGTCAAATGTGGTGTCTCGGGGCTGGGTGGTGCATACTTCTAACTCCAGCACTAGTGAGGTAGGGATGGGCAGAAGGGGCGCTGGGGTGGGGTGAGAGGCAAATTCTAAGGGATGCCTGGTCAACCAGTTTTACAAAAACAGTGAGTTCAAGTTCAGTGGAAAACTATGTCCCCTTTAAATAAGGTGGAGAAAAACAAATGGATATCTGACATCAACCTCTAACACTAACATATATAAGACACACACATATATATATATGCAGACTTGTATCCTATACGCCCACACCTACTCCACAATTACTACACACACACACACACACACACACACACACACACACACACACACACACACACACACACACACACGTAGGAAGGCCAAAAAAATTCATTCAACTAGACTCAGAAACTGAAAAATCAACATTAGGTCTAAATTGGGTCCCCAAAATGGCAGTGCTGATGACAATGTCTTAAATAGAAGGACTCCGACCCAGTGGACAGAAGGATTGTTATATTGGGTAAACAGAAGCTTAAAGTAAGCACTCAGGAAATCTCTGTACGGCAGATTTCTATTTACCAGGAAACCACTACCTCCCTTATCTACCCGCAATGGTCAACTACCTCAGACAAGAGCATCTCTACAGTCTGCATCAGCTCCAAGAGCCCCCCTCTCCGCTGATTATCATTTAAAATCTGCTTGCTTTCCAGTAAACCGCTGTCCTCTATTCTCGGAGGCAAACTGGCAGTTTGTCCCCATTATTAAACTTTTCTTTCTACCCACAGAGTGGTCCAGTTTGGTGGTTTCACTGTATCCTCACTTAACAACAATAACAGAGTGTTAAACAAAGATATTAGGAATAATAGAAAGACGGTCAGTAGTCACAAAACAACAAAAAGAAACCCTAACTCCAATTCTGCAAACTACATATGGTGAACATTTATTTTATGAGACGTCAATGTGGACAAATACAACTCTTAGAAAATAATGTACTTAATTTAGATGTGGCAAACATACAAAGAGCTGGGGTTTTTTTGTCTCTTCTGGCTTCAAATATTAAAATTAAAATATAAGAACTTTAGCTGCAAGCCAACAAAACCAGCACTAGACAGGGTTATGAAGCCTCCTCCAATCTCTACTTCACACAATACTCAACTCCATTTCTGGACAGCTGAGCTGTTAGAAGTTTTTTCCATTGTTCTGGGTCTTGTAGTGGCCACTAGCTAGTTTTGGTTCTGCCACTGTTATAAATAAATAAAGCAAAGAGAATTCCTCCTCCATTTCTATACTTCAAACATTTGAGAAGGTTTTTTTTATTTCTTTCTCTGTCTCTATATGTATTCCTCTGCAGTAAGAAGTCTTCTTTTTATGTTTTAAAACCTGTTTCTGTTCTTCTGTTACTGCTCTGGTCTCTTCTGGAAAAGCTTTAGTCCCTTACTCTTTAATATATACTTGGTACTGGAGCTGCAGCTTGGTGGCAAGGTCATTTGCATACCCTGGCAGTGTGCAAACAAAAACCAAACCAACAACAAAACCATCATATGGTTGCTAAGTACTAGGAGGCACTATCTTTAAAAAAAGCACGGTCGCTATTACCTTCGCCTACAATTAAGTTACTTGAGTATTTTCCTCTATAGTTCCTTTTTTTGTTGTTTGTTTGGTTTTTTGTTTGTTTGTTTTTTGAGACAAGGTTTCTCTCTGTAGCTTTGGAGCCTGTCCTGGCACTAGCTTTGTAGACCAGGCTGGCCTCGAACTCACAGAGATCCGCCTGCCTTTGCCTCCCAAGTGCTGGGATTAAAGGTGTGTGCCACCACTGCCCAGCTTCCTCTATATTTCTAAGAGTAATACTGCTGCCTCGTCATTTTTGGCTTTAGATGTCATGGTAAGAGCGCTTATCTACAAAGTGCTAGAGCATCCCTCATCCAAAATGCCTGGGCACTGAGGTGCCTCAGACTCTGAATTTGTGGAATTTGAAGCTCTGCTACTCAGTCCTCCCAAAGACACTGGCTCAGTACACTTACATCTTATGTAAGCTTTTTAGTTGAGGAGAAAGTAGAGACTGTTAGGCTGGTGACTGTGTCTGGTTTTTGTTTGTTTGCTTTTGCTGTTTTTAAGGGAAAATACTAAACTATAACTCATTCTTAGTGTCATTACTTTTTGGTGCAGGTATACAACTCTTAGCAGTTTCCACTGATCCTTCGGTTCAAAGCATTCTCTGCATTTTCCTTATATACATATTAACTAGAAACACAAATTATACTGTTTTAAAAAACCATTTATATCATCTAACTAAATCTTTGTCAAAGTCTTTAATAGAGGTTGGGAATAGTGGCACACACCTTTAGTACCAGAACTTAGACGGGAGAGGAAGGTCGATCAGAGACCGCTTGGCTTACACATCTAGTCCCAGGCCAGCCAAGGCTACATAGTGAGATCCTACCAAACAGATAAACATATACCACCACTTGAATGATAGTTAGTTTATTAAATAAATCCTTGGAATCTTCTAAATACTCAAGCAAAAGAGTTTCAAAGGTAACAGTAAAATTTCTGTTGTTTGATAAGTGGTCTTGAAAGTTTTAGCATACTATTGTGACAATAAAATAATCTATCATTGAACTTATTCACTGACCAAAAATGTTATTGTGTGACATTTTTTGGCTGTCAACTGATTTGTCTGTAATCCACTAAGAGACATGGTAAGTAAAGGAGAAATCCTCCACTGAGTGGATAGTCCCCAGCAGCAGAGGCTCAGGTAGAACATTCAAAACTGTTGCTCTTTGTCTGCTTGCCTTTGCCCCCTGCTGGTGAGTGCTGCAGCTGCCATCTTCCACTGCCATCAGAACTCAGCCTCTGGGACTTCTCCATGGCTCTCCAAGAATCTTTCAGGCCTTCAGTGTCAAGTCAGGTCAGCTGAGGCATCCACTCCTTGTAGCTTGACCAGCTGGGCTCTCAGCCTCTCCAGTATGTAGACATTGCTGAACTACACACCATGTGTCATGTAAACCAATCTAACCATCTCTTTTATAATATATATCCACTCTATTGATTTTGTTCCCCTAGAGTACCCTACTACAATCTCAATCTCTCTGTCATATTTTTGGTGTTTTCTGTTTCTTCTTTTTTGGCAACCCACTGAGTTTAATTAGGACTGGCTACATGAGCACAGGAGAGGGGTTATTTAAAGAAACATGAGTAATTTCTCAGTTTTCATGAAGAAAACTCCCCCTTCCTCAGTAACTATGAACTGCCAATATTATTCATGACTATTTCTGGTTTTTGAGACAAGGTCTTGTTTTGTAGTGTAGGCTGGCAATCCTCCTGCACCCGTACCTAAATGCTGTGGCTATAGGTGTGTACCACAATGTTTGGCCCTTCTCTAATAATGTACCCTCATCAGGTTACTTAATCTCTAAACTCTACCTTCAGGAATCTTCCTTTGGGATGTCCAAATATTCGTTCCAGTGGTTTTTAAAAGTTACACTGCTCTCCATTACCACCAACCTTGAAAGATACTTTAGCTTTGTTTGTTTTTAGAGGTTTCTCTGTGTTACAGCTCTAGCAGTCCTGGAATTAGCTTTGTAGACCAGGATGGTCCCAAACTCACATAGCACCTGTCTCTGCCTCCCAAGTGCTGGGATTAAAAGCCTGTGTCACGGCCTGGTGATATTTTAGCTTTAATAGCTGTTACTTTCAGTACACTGTAGTTAATGAGTCTACTGTATTGGTTTCTATTTTCCTTTCACTAACTCAGCTGTTATAATGGCAAATCTTTTCAAAGTAATTTGCTTTCCCCCTCTGGCTATTTTGATTGTGGTTTTAACTGAGCTGTTTAGGCTTAGATTTCTATTTAGCTTGCTTAGGATCTAATTTCTTCAACTGGTGTCTTTCTGCTGTTTGGGAAATATTCAGCCTTAATCTCCTTAAATATTATCTCTATTTGATTTTCCCTCATATCTGGAATTCTAGTCAGACAACTGCTAAATCTCTTCCTGTATTAGGATGTAGATTAAGCTGCTATAAACAATATTCACACCTCCCCCACCCCGTTCATACAGTTTAGGGCTTCTCCAGCAGTTAGTTTAGTAATATGCAAGGCAAACTATTCCTCTGACTCTGCCATTCTTAAAGCATTACCTTCTATACAGCCCCACTACCCCCAGAATAGCTCATCTACCACACTACATCCCATCAGTCCATGGGACAGAAGACAAAGAAAGAGAGCTCATACTTTTCCTCCTTATGCATGACTCAGAAGTTGCACAATTTTCCACTTGCATCCCAAATTGCTGAGTTTATCACAAGTACAGAGTTCACTTGCTGGAAGGCAATGGAATGGAAGTGTTAGCTGGGCAGCAAAGCACTCAACTAGACATCTATTCATCACTACAGGGCAAAGGTTATCAGGAAAATAACACTTTGTCATAATTTTCAAGTCATCTTTTCTTACATATTTCTATCCCTGTCTCTTTTAGTTAATCTATTTTCCAGATTATCCTCTTGTTCACTAGTTTTCTATCACAACTCGCCTATTTAAATTTATTTATACAAATACATACATTACAAATGTATATATTTATAAACATATATATTTAGTTTTTAGATCTTTTTCCCTTCAAAGCTAAAGACAATATTTCATCATCTCATTTTTTTTTTCCCTGAGACAGGGTTTCTCTGTAGAGCCCTAGCTGTCCTGGAACTAGCTCTGTAGACCAGGTTGGCCTAAAACTCACAGAGATCTGCCTGCCTCTGCCTCTGCCTCCCAAGGGCTGGGATTAAAGGTGTGTGCTACCACCACCTGGTGTCATTTTCTTTTTCTTAAGTAGCACAGTGAAACAGTTAAAAACCTGAACACAAGATCCACACTGGTTCATTACTAAACCTGACCATGTTACTTCCGCATTCTGTGCTTCAGTTACTCATGTGTTAAGTGGTCCCTGTTTCATAGCTTAGAATTGACTGAATTAATCTGTACCAGAGATTAGAATATTGGGAGATTCACAGAAGTTCTAAAACGCTAAGTATCATAATGTCATCATTCTGATATTTTAATTTAAATTTTCCTAAACACGTTGTCCCATATATAATAATGATAAAGTATGAAGTCAATGGGGGATTTAATCTGCTGCTGTGTGTGGTTGGTCCTTACTTTCAATCTCTTCTTCTTCTCCTCCTCCTTTTCTTTCTTTGAGATAAGGTTCATCTGTGTAACAGTCCTGGCTGTCCTGGAACTCAATTTGTAGACCAGGCTGGTCTCGACCTCAGAAATCCGCCTGTCTCTGCCTCCCAAATTCTGAGATTAAAGGTGTGCGCCACCACCACCCAGCTATTCTTTCTTTTTAAACTGAGTAATTTTTTTTTAAACCATGACATGTGTTTGCTCCTGTTAAGGGGCTATCTCTGGCAGGAATTACTGTAAACCATATTCTTATCTTGGAACTATATACAAATTGACTTAGAGATGCAAATCTCAGAGACTGAGTTCTAACCATAAACTGCTCCCCTCCCCACCTCTACCACCACTTCCACTCAATTTCCCTGTAGTTGTCCCAGGTTGTGGTCACATTAGACACACAATGGGTTGTTTCCAAATAGGCCAAGTTAGTCACCTTCCAGTACATCTCCAAGACAATGTAACCAACCCAAAAAGTTCAGTAAATGGCCTCCTGGCAAAAACAGGGTGTGGCAGTTGTTCTAGTTTCTCCTTCTTACAGAGCATGTCCTCTAAAACACCCACTCTGGGGCTGGGACACTAGCTCCATGATGGAATTCTTCCGTAGTATGTGCCCAGATCCAGGACCAATCTGCAGCCCACAAGAAAAACACACACACACACACACACCTATACACATATATGTATACATACGTGTATCTTACCATGGTCACTGTCTTAGTTAGGATTGTCTGTAGTGATATTTAATTTGTATTTTAATAAATAAAGCTTGACTGAAGATCAGAATGCAAAGCTAAGTCACTAGAGCCCAAGGAGTGGTGGCACACACCTCTAATCCCAGAACTTGCGAGACAGAGGCACAGATCTCTGTGAGTTCAAGGCTCTCATGGGCTACACAAGATTAATCCAGGAACAGATCCACATGGTGGTGGCTCACACCTTTAATTCCAGTGTTTGGGAGTTACACACCTTTAATCCCAGCACTAGGGAGGTAGAGACACGAGCGATATGACTGGGCAGAGAGAGGAACATAATGGGGAAGAGACAGGATCTTGTCCATTTGGCCTGAAGATTTGGTAGAAGTAAAAGGTTTCTCTAGTGGTTGGCTGCTTTGCTTTCCTGATCTTCAGCTTGAACCCCTATATCTGGTCTCCGGGTTTTCATTATTTATGCTACATCTATCAACTTGACATAGCAGCCTACAGTCACCTGAGAGAAAAGCCTCCACTAAGGATAAGCATGAGCCTGTGAGCAATGCAGCCATATTCCGTATTCCCAGTGGATCACTGGGTGTGAGTTCTCTGGTTGGAGTCAATGCTGCATGGAATAGCAAGGCATCCTGTCTCCAGGTTCCCACTTGAGTTCCTGCCATGACTTCCCTCTATGATGGACTGTGATCTGGAAATAAATAAAATAACATAAACCCTTTCCTCCCCAAGTTGTTTTGATCGGTGTTTTATCACAGCAAGAGAAGATATTGACAGTTATCATACTCCTTAGAGAATCAAAGGCCTTCCTTTTGTTCTTGGGATAAAGATTAAACCCCAGAACCAGTCTCCAAAGCTCTCAATGACTGTCCCCTTTACACTATCTTGCTCTGCACCCACTGCAAGGCATCCTGGTTTTCCCTTCAGTTCATGTAATCTGGCATGCTTGTCTTTTCCACGGGATTGTACAAAATCAGTCATTTCTTTTTTCCTGAAATGCTTTTTATCTTCCTTCTCCTCTTAGCGAATGCTGACTGTCGTCCTTGGATCTTAGCGTATTACTTCCATAAGATATACTTTCTAGGGATGGGGGAATGGCTTAGTAGCCAAGAGCTTGTTATGCAAGCATTAGGGCCTGCGTTTGAATCCCCTGAAACCACATCAAGAGTACACAGTAGTGTATCTGTATTTCTACAGTAGGATGGAGGGCAAAGAAAAGAGAATCCCTGAAAGACTATGATTCATCTGACCTGGTGTACCCTGCATAGAGACAAGCAATGAGACCCTGCCTCAAGCAAAGTAGGAAGTGAGAAAGAAACAAAACCTGAGATTGCTCTCTGACCTCCATATGCGTTCCACAGTCAGACCCTGTCTCAGAAAGGGGAAAAAAAACCTTTTTAATCTCATTCTTAAACAAAGAAATCTTAAGGCATTATTTTAATACTTATAGGTTTGAAGTAGAGGAGCTGATAAAGTTGTGCTGCATGGCTGAATGTTACATCATCTTATCAAATAGATATTCCCAAAATGTTTTTGTATCAATATATAATCTAATTTAGGGAGAAATTCATCATTTTAGATTTTTTAAATCCCTGAAAGACATCTAAGAGAACAGTTTTGGAAACAACTTTAAATAGGCTTGTTTCTTCCTACTATGATTTTCACACTATGAAGCAAGTGAGGTGGCAAGATGGTTTTTGTCATTGTTGCCTGGTTTGTTAGCTTTTCTGAAATGACTTGCAACATATCCCAGGCTGGCTCCAAACTCCAGCTCCTACCTCAGCCTCCTGAGTGATGGGTTTAGTGTGCACCACTAAACCTACAAAAAAGCTGGTAACCTCAAATAACACTGAGATGGATTTGATGACTTGAAAAAGTACTAAGAGAGAAGGGCCAGGAGTACAGCTCACACCAAAGCCTAACTTGAAGTCCAGCACCAGAATAGAATGAAAGAAACAATATCATTTTTTTAATGTTTTGAGTGTTAAAAAGTTTCATTTATTAAACTGAGCGGTGGTGGCACAAGCCTTTAATCCCAGCAGAGGCAGGCGGATCTCTGTGAGTTCAAGGCCAGCAGCCTGGTCTACAAGAGCTAGTTCCAGGACAGGCTCCAAAGCTACAGAGAAACCCTGTCTTGAAAAATCAAAAAAGTCATTTATTAATGCAGTAGTTTAAAATGTACTAGGTGATTTAGGTTACACATTACATCATTAAATCATTAGAATGAGCTGTTTTCTAGAAACAAAATACTTTAAAATGAAAATCTAAACTTTTTTTTAAAGACTTATTTATTTATTATGTACACAGTGTTCAGCCTCCATGTATGCCTGCAGGCCAGAAGAGGGCGCCAGATCTCATTACAGATGGCTGTGAGCCACCATGTGGTTGCTGGGAATTGAACTCAGGACCTCCAGAAGAACAGTCAGTGCTCTTAACCTCTGAGCCATCTCTCCAGCCCAAAATCTCAACTTTTTACATTAAATCAAATTACTAATCACAAGTAAAACATACTTCTCATATTGAAATGATTTAATATCATCCAGAAGGGAAGATCTTTGTCAAAGTGCTCATGACTGTAACTTTTCCTTCTCAATGTCTAGTACTGGGAATGCCTCTAATTAACAGAAGGGAGAACAGTACCACATCCAAAAATATACTGTACTCTGTCTTTGGGGACAACATGTGCTCTTGGATCCATGAGCTATCAAAACCCTGTATCCTGTTTAGCAACATAGGAAATCATCCCAAAGCATAATGATTTACTGATGGACATGGAGACGGGGCACAGACAAACAAGGCATTTATAAACTAGGCTGAAAACAAAAACCTCTGTGTGTGTGTGTGTGTGTGTGTGAGAGAGAGAGAGAGAGAGAGAGAGAGAGAGAGAGAGAGAGAGAGCGCATATGCATATGCACACAACACAGGTCAATGCTGGATATCCACTGCTTCTACCTTATTTTCTGAGACAGGGTCTCTCTCTGAACTGGAGCTCACTGGTTAGGTAAGACTAGCTGGCCAATGAACTCCAGGGATCCTGTCTCTGATTCCCCTGTAGGATTACAGGTGTATACCAGCCTAGCTTTTTATATGGGTGCTGGGGATCCAAATTCATGACTATAAGGCAGGTACTGATTGAGCCACTTTCACAGTCCTCAATCTAAAAAAAAACTTTAATACTTTCAAGGCTGACTAAAACAATTTTTAGTTTTTTACTTTAAAAGATACACTTGACCAAGTTAACTAAATTCTGCTAAGCGCAGCTGAATATGTCCAATTCTGGAACCCATTGGCAGATATTCTTCCATAAATGGGAGCATTTACTCTAATTTTGTTCCTTAGTGTGACTGCCAAATAAGCTACATATTTTTAATCTTAAAATGAAGAAGCCTGAGTATGGAGTCATTTGGGGAGGGATCACTGTCACAACGTTTCTAATAGATTTGTCTATTTTATTTTATTTTTTGAAGCAGATCCTAAACTGAGCCCGAGTCTCCTGAATGCTAGAATTACATGCACGAAGTACCTCACCCAGCAATACCTTTATTTTTCTAATAGACTACTTCATTTCTTCTATCCAGCTGAAATGTTGTGTAACCTTGAAAAAGAAAGTGAAACCATGTGACCAGCAGCAACTGAGCTTTATGTAGCATCCTGCCATTTACAAAGCTTTTATATAATCAAAACACTTAAAACATATTATTGTCCCCATTATAAAGGGAAACCACAAAAGGGTTTAGTTGGGTTAAATGATTTAGGCATAAAATAACTAGGAAGTCATATCCAAACCTGTTTCTAGTGTTTAAATGACATTTGCTTTTCAATATATTATGCTTTGTTATATAATAACAACAACCAATAATTCCAGCAAATATTTCCTGAGTGCTTAGTATAGATAATTCATAATAAGGGTCAGCTTAGTGGCAATATATCTGCTTAGTATAGGCAAGGCCACTGGTTCAACCCTCAGTATCACCTGGGAAGGAGGAAATCAAAATAAGCTTAGGAGGTAGAAGCTAATTAATAAATAATATGCTCAAGAGTCCACATCTAAGAAGAAAAGTCATGATTCAAACTCAAGCAATTTGATTTCAGAGTTCACTGGTTAACATGCCAACTTGCCTCTACTTATTTGCACGTGCTCGTAAACTTGTATTTATGAATTTGGAAAGAGACTGAGGAGTGGAGACATTTAAAGGGTCTGTATCACTGTGTCTTCTATGAATCACTTGAACGCCAGGAGAGAAAGGACGTATAGGGGGACAGGTAGAATAAATGTGAAATTTCAAGAGAAACAACGAATCAGATTCAAGAGACTTGGAGTATGCTATTGAGCTATTACTGTGACAAGTAAGGGGAGGAATAACCACATAGGGCTTTTTTCTTAAACATTTATTTTACTTATAAATACACATGTGTGTCTGTGTCTGTATGAGTGTGTGGTATGTGTGTGCTGGTGTCTACAGAAGCCAGAAGAGAATGTCAGATCCTCTGAAGCTGGAGTCATAGGAGTTTATAAGACACCAGATGTGGGTGCTGGGCCCTGAACTCCGGTTCTCTGCAAGAGCAGCAAGCACAATTGATGGCTTGACCATCTCTCCAGTCCCATACAGGATGTTTCTAAGAGCAGTTATCAAGTTACTGTGATCTATGTATGATATCCTAAGAACCCGGAACATTTGTATCACAAAGGCACAGTTTTATAGCAGGAACCAAGAAGAGAAAAAAAGAGCCATACAAGCACCATATAGGAACAGAGGAATGAGAAACTGGAGACTGACAGGAAGGCAAGGAAACACAATTTTTTTAAGCTGCCTACTAGTAATATATTTTAGCTTTTAGTAGCTTCACGGTCAATATCCCACCCCACTCCCCATCGCTCCAAACAATACTTGAGAATGGTAGATGTTCAATAAATCTTTATTGTATGAGAACATCGAGGCTGGATTCAAAGCTAGACTTTGTCAAACACTAATGTCTATCCCTTTTCTATTGAGTTCCTAGTTCAATAACCCAGGAAGTTTTTAGAATTGGGTAAGAATGGAGCTGTGAATTGAGATAATGGTTAATCTTTTATCAGTTCAGCAATATTGGTGTGAATAACAAATAAAATAATATATACATAAGTCAGCAACACTATCAATTTAGGAGCCCTAAATTATGAGGCAGCTTAAAGGAACATATTGATTCTTTAACCTTCTTGAATTGAAAGGTTCTGAATTGGTCTTGACTTGAGTCAGGCCCTAAACTGAGGAAGCTGGAAAGTAGAAGGCCCTCTTCTGCCATAACATGGAGGGTGGCAAAGGAAGTGACAACATAACCTGGGCAGCGTGGGGAGTAAGTTTTCTTACAACTGAAAGAGAGACGGCTTGCAGGCTGGCTTGGCTGGTATGATCCCCTCGTCTCCACATCTTTAGGATATGGAAGAGCTTATTCTGCCAACTGGAGTTAATAAAACCCAGGGCAGATTTGGATTAACAATGAGAATCTATACCAAGAGTCAATCTAAAGACTCTCAAAAGGAACACTTCAGTAGTCATCCAGATCAATTAATAAGTCTGTCTGAAGCTGCTTTCGCTCTTGTACCTACAAATATTCTGGACAAGTCAAGATGCTGGTCTTTTGTGCTGAAGATCACGTGGTTAGGCAGGAATGCACTCCTTGCCTCCAGTGAGTTGTAGCCACTGAGTATGTGTTTTCTTCTCCTTTGGAGATGACCTCACACCTGTTCTGTCTCCTATCCACTAAAATGGAAAACACCCACTCTTCCCAGAACTCAGGTCATACTTCCTGTCAACACTTTATCACCACACTTGGCTTAACAATCTGAAACTGCGATGTTGCTTTGCATTCCAATAGAGGGTGAAAACAAAACCAAAGTCTACTTCTAATGTAAAAGAAAGTTGAGGATGTCCTATATAGCCATTAAATAAGAATAGAGATGCAAGCTGGGCAGCAGTGCACACCTTTAATCCCAGCACTCGGGAGGCAGGGGCAGGTGGATCTCTGCGAGTTCAAGACCAGCCTGGTCCAGGACAGGCTCCAAAGCCACAGAGAAACCCTGTCTTGAAAAACAAAAACAAAAAACAAAACAAAAAAAAGAATAGAGACGCTTTATTTTGTGCTACATGTTAAGAAATATACAGCTTTCTAGGATGCATACTGAAGATCTATACTGCATAAGACATTCTATTTTCTCATAGTGGAATCAAAAGACTATATAAAATTGAAAAGCTCATTCTGATAGTTAAGAGATATAGATTGCTGATTATAAATATTTATAAATATATTTCATTGAATATTTACTGCCTCAACATTCTTTTTACATGGCCATTAACCCAAGCAGACTAAGTAACCCATGAGAACTGATACCTGTATTACTGGAACTAACTGCCATTTGATTATAATATATCAAATCTTTCCCGTGCTGGTTTGAATTAAAATGGCCATTGTGGGCTCTTATGTTTGAACACTGGATCCTCAGTTGGAAGGACTGTTTGGGAAGGATTAGGTATGTCACAGGGTCAAACTGTGAGGCTTCAAAAGCCTCTTACTAACTGTAGTGTACTCTTTGTTTCTTGCTGTTTGAGATGTTGAGCTCTCAGCTGCTGCTCTAACCAACATACCTGCTGCTTGGTACCACATTGCTCTGCCGTGGCAGACTCTAATCCTCTGAAGCTATAAGCACAATTAAATGCTTTCTTCTTCTTCTTCTTTTTTTTTTTTTTTTCAAGACAGGATTTCTCTGTAGCTTTGGAGCCTTTCCTGGAACTAGCTCTTGTAGACCAGGCTGGCCTCGAACTCTCATAGTAAATGCTTTCTTTTATAAGTTGCTTTGGTCATGGTGTTTTATCACAGCAAAAGAAAAGTGACTAAGACACCCCCTCAAGTCTATTCTCCACCAGGAAGCTAGGATGACTTTCACAAATGACAAATTAGTCACATTAGTAAATACCTCCTTGCTATCCACCCCCAAGTGAGCAAAATATTTTATTAGTGACTATCATGATCCTTAAAATAAAGAATGAAATGCTAATAAGGCCTAAGAAGAAGTCTATATAATTTGACCGCTAAACCCCGTGCTAAATTTGTCCTACAATGTGACCCTTTCAGTTCTCAACTGTTCATCCTAATTGGCTTTCTTTCATTTTCTTCAGTGTGCCATGCTCTCCTAGGAGATCCAACACAGAGCTAAATTCAGCCTACTGGTCATGGTAAGGACTTTGGCTACTAACTTGGCATGAGACAGGAAGCCACGGGATGACTCTGAACAGAGGATGACAAGCTTCCTCCAGCTATGAAAGAGATAAAGGGCAAAGGCAGGAAGAACAATGAAGGCAACCGCAACCACCTAAGACAACATGGACCAAAGCAGCTGCAGTGGAGGTGGTAAGAATTAGTTTCCAAATATAGTTGAAGACGAGGCCAAGCAAGAGAGGAGCTTGGGGTGTGTGGGGGGGAACTGCTAAAACAAAACACAAAACACAAAAAATTCAGAAAATGCAGAGGACGCCAAGTAGGATAAAAACAAAAATAATCTGCAGACACTCAACTGCAAGCAAAAAAAAACAAAGAGAAAAAATGGTCGAATAAGCCAGAGGAAGGGGGAGCTAGGTAGGATAAGAATTACATCAGACTTCTCTTCCAACCATGTCAAGAGTAGAAAGTGAAATGTTTAAATCATTCAAGCTACAATTCTGTGTCTAGGTCAATTATCCTTCAAAACAAGGGAGATCTAAAAACAAAAACTGAAGGAATTTGTCACCAACATGCTTACCTTGCAAGAACTATGAAATTCTTCAGAAATGACAATGGTTTAAATCATAAACTTCATTTTTACTTTTCTTGGCTTACGGAATAGCATTTGCTAGAAATGAATATCTAACACACCAAAAAGTATAGAACAGGGAGACCAGAAACAAATCTCCCACATTTGCTTATAATTACAGTACTGCACTGACTGATGACAGCATCAGCCAGTGACTAACAGATCTTGCCGGCAAAGTCAGTAAGGACAGAGTTGACTAACATTTAAAGACCATTCTAACCAACAAAGGATATACATTATTCTTCAGTGGATATAAAACAATTACTAACACAGGACATACTCTAAACTATAAATATAAATCTCAATAAACGTAAAGGAATTTAAATCTTATAAAATGCCTTTTATTTTCACCAAACTGTTGTGCTCTGTTGTGGCCCTTGGACTGCCTTCTGCTCTTGATCATCATTTTTCATCTTTTTATTTCACTTCCTGGTTTCCTGACCTCCTCTGTGTAACTGATCCCAACGAAGAATAGCTAACATCCCCATTTCTTTTTGTAAGATGGTGCTTTTCGTAAGAAAAGCTGTCACAACCTAGTCTGGTTTCTTTTATTGCTTGACTATGTCAATGCTAAAAGTATAACTTCCAAAGATTGATTTAATAGTTCAAAATGTATCAGAATGGAGTGGGAAGGAATGTGTATTTAAATTTTCTAGTTTAAGTAACATTTCTAAAATGATCAATACTTAAATTTGTTTTTTCTTTTTTTTTTAAAGATTTATTTATTTATTATGTATACAGTGTTCTGTCTTTCTGTATGCCTGCAGGTCCGAAGACGGTACCAGATCTCATTACAGATGGTTGTGAGCCACCATGTGGTTGCTGGGAATTGAACTCAGGACCGTAGGAAGAGCAGTCAGTGCTCTTAACCTCTGAGCCATCTCTCCAGCCCCCTTCTTTTTCTATACTATAAAAATGTCACCATTGAATTATGTCACTAAGACATGATAGTCACACATATAGCAATTTTCTTCTCTCATCACATAAACAGTACTAATAAAACAGTCTTATAAGGCAAAGAACCAATAGTTAACAGCTTATATCCCGTGTCAACTCTATACTGTCAAATAAGTGAACTGTAGAAAATCAATTAACTTGAGTATATAACAAGTCTTTATGTTCATTACCTTATATAACTTCATTTTATTTATTATCTTCTCAGTACTAGAGGGTACGATTTTTATTCTGTTAAGAAACTGTACCTAGTGTGTATATAATAAAAATATAGGCATGGAAAAAGAATATTTTCTACCTGATGGAATCAAATTTAGAATCACATGATATGAGAATTTCCAAATATTTGGAAACAATGTATTTCTAATAGCCCAAAGGTTAAAGAAGAAATCAAAAGAAGCTAGTATTTTGTTGTTGTTATATGATCTTTTTATGTAGCTCTGGCTGGACTGGAACTCACTATGTAGTCTAGATTGGCATCAAATGTGCAGTGATCCTTCTGCTTTAGTACCTCCCGAGTGCTGAGACTGGAGGCATGCACCACCACATTGGGACAGAACTTCACATTCTTAACAGAGTGAAAATGAATATACAAACGAAATATACAGAATAGGGATCCCAGAAACAAATCTTTACAAACACAGTCAAATATGTTTTATAGAAAACAGGCACATCCAGTCAGGAAAGAAAAATCTTTTCTTTTCAGTAAATTTGCTATGAAACTGATGTCCACATGCAAAAGCATGAAGCTGAACACTGATCCTATTCTGTACATTAAAACTGACTAAACGGGATCATCCTCTAAATGACTTAAACTAAAGTTGCCTGGAAGAAGCACAGAGGGAAAGCCATATGACACCGGGGTTAGCAACAACTTTGGAGGCATGACACTTGAAACACAACCACTAAAAGGAAAAAATAGATTAACTGGACATCAAAATTCAAAACTTTTATGCATTAAAGACACACCAACAGGACCTCTGAGATGGCTCAGAGGGTAAAGGTTCTTGCGACCAATTCTGACAGAGTTCAATTCTCAGAACCCCTTCCCATTTTTGTTTCCCGTTTCATATCACCTGAATCCTGCTATTCTCCTCTCAAGTACTCCCTCCACGATCCCTTTACACTCTCCTGGTTTCTGTGGTTATTCCATATTCTGTGCTCACATCTGAGGATTTGGAGCTAAGAACCATATTGGGCAGTGGTGGCACAGGCCTTTAATTCCAGCAATTAGAAGGCAGAGACAGGCAGATCTTTGTGAGTTCAAGGCCAGCCTGGTCTACAGAGCTAGTTCCAGGACAGCTAGGGCTCTTACACACAGAGAAACCCTGTCTTGAAAAACAAAACAAAAGAACTACAGATGAGAGAGAACATGTAGCATTTGTGTTTTCAGGTCTGGGTTAGACTCGTATAATTTTTTTCTAGGTCCATCTACTTACCTGGAAATTTGATGACTCCATTTTTCTTTATAGCTAAATATTATTCCATTGTGTATATGTGCCACACTTTCATTATACATTCATCTGCTGAAGGACATTTAGGTTGTTTCCATTTTCTAGTTATTGTGAATAAGGCAGCAGTGAACACTGCTGAGCAAGTAGCTTGGGAGTAGGATGTCGAGTTCTTTGGGCACCTGCCAAAAAGTGGTATAGCTGGGCCAAACAGAGATTTCATTTTTATTTATTTATTTATTTTAGGTTTTTGAGGATTCTCCACAATGACTTCCAGAGTAGCTATACCAATTTGCAGTCCCACCAATGGTGAATGAGGGTTTCCCTTTCCCCACACCCTCACCAACATCTGATGTCAGTTGTTTTGTTGACCTTAGTATTTAATCTGCCTGGAGTGTTTTGATTTGCATTTCCCTAAATGCTAAGGAATATAAGTATCTCTTCTTGTGGTGCTTCTTAGCCATCTTTAGCTCTTCTATTGAGGAACTTTGCTTCGTTTCCTGGTGCAGGAGAATTGTCTATATTCTGTCAATTGTGTTTTAAATAAACGCTGATTGGCCAGTAGCCATACAGGAAGTATAGGTGGGACAACCAGACAGGAAGCAGAGGTGGGTCAATGAGAACAGGAGAATTCTGGAAAGGAGGAAGCCCATTCCTCCACAGTCCTGTCCAGACACCGAAGAAGCAGGATGTGACCTGCCCTGCTGAAAAAGGCACTGAGCCATGTGGCTAACACAGATAAGAATAATGGGTTAATATAAGTTATAAGAGTTGATAAGAAGCCTGAGCTAATGGGCCAGTCAGTTTATAACTTATGTAGACTTATGTGTAATTTCTTTGGGATTTACCGGCTGTGGGAACTGGGCAGGACAGAAACCCCAACAAGCAGGCCCCCACGTTACAGATTCCCAGACACTTTTTAATTGGGTCATTTATTTTCTTAGACTCTTTGATTTTTGAGTTCTTGGTATATTCTGGATAAGACACACTGCATACTTTGGACATAGGACTTGGATTATCTGAGTTGGATCTAACCCAAAAGCCTCTTTACTACAGTCTAGCTTCCAGACCAGAAAATATTACAAAATTTGCCAAGGAAGGGAAGCAATTAAGGGTTCTACCCAGGGGTGGCACCTATGAATCACAACAATAACTAACATGGCAAGATATACACTAAAGGTGCAATAAATGGCACTCATATCTTAGTGGTAACCAACTGCTAATTGGACTTAAGATCAATTCAACAGGAGGAAAATCATGCCTTGTACTAATAACCTAGCCAACTTCCCAGAGTTAGTGAAGTCCCGGATCTTAGAAGAAAATCTACTACCACCACTTTGCTACAGTAGCATAATTCCTAACTACATGCTAGGTCTTATCCTGTACAGACAGATAAGTGTAGTTATTGCCCCTCATCAAAACAGTTTCTCGTTACAGAAAATGGAGACCCCCCTGCAGAAAATTACAATTGGGCACAATGCAGTGATCAATGGATTATGAAAAGCTCAGTCCCAATGTATATATATCTATAACACAGCTCCTGCATCTATGGTTCAAGAAACATCACAGAAGAGGGGGCAGAAAGATTATAAAAGCCAGAATGCTAGGAAGCCAATGTAAAACAGTCTCCTTTGAAAACGGTTAAATAAATAAGAACAGAACAATGACAACAGCAACAGACATACAATACTGAAAGGTCCCCACCCTTACAAAGAACTATAGGCAATGACTGTTGAGAGAGCAAATGAACAGGTTTACCAATGTGCACATACATACACACACACACACACATACACAGACACTTACTTTTACATAGTATCTTTTATGATGTAAAATTTTATTTAGAATCAATTAAGTGTTAAACATATATAAGTTAAAAAATTTCTGAATCAAATATTTTTGAATTTTAAAGCCACAAGTAATGTGAGAATTGTATCAAAACATTGTGGCAGAACTTACTACCTGTTTTTCTTCCTTGGTATACAGTCAAAACAAAAAGGGGAGTGTGGTAGATTTTGGGGCAGAGATATTACTTGATACAATACTAAAATGTGGATACACTGTCATTTACACATTTGTTCAAACCCATTGAGAAAGGGTGCTAATTTGCTCATCTGCCAGACAAGTGACTGACTCTCCTGGGAAACTGTTGAGAATGGAGAAGAGGTACAGCCAGTAGGTGGGATCTTGAACTGTAGGCTGTACTGTATGCTCAGTTTTGTTGTGAACCTAAAAACTGTTCTACAAAGATTAAACTGTTAACAACAACAGCAAAATAATTGTGGCAAATGTGAAAGAGCCAACAGTTTCAGCTTCTCTGGACATGAGGAGCAGGTTACACAGCAAGAAGTGACTATGCCCAGAAGCTCTGTGATGCTGGAATGAAAACTAAGAGATGGCAGGATTAGCTTGCTGCTCTGGAGAAGCTGCTGAATGTCATTCTCAGTGACGCTATCTGTTCTGCCTTTCACAGAACTCTGAAGATCCAATGAGACATACTATTTCTCATATACAAAGCAGAAAGAACTGTAAACCAAAACCAAACTTTTATAATTAAAGTAAGTATAAACAAGAATCCCCTGGGTCTTCATAGTCATAACAATTATTTTTCCTAACAGCCCTAATGTCATCAAAGAACTGATGTGGGATGCCCTTTTGTATGTATGTTTTATTACCATTGGTTAACAAAGAAGCTGATTTGGCCAATAGCCAGACAGAATAGAGCCAGGTGGGAAATCCAAGCAAAGATAAAGGGAAAAAGAAGGTGTAGTCAAAGATGTCAGCAGCTACCAGAGAAGCAAGATATGAGTTAAAAAGCCATAAGCCTTGTGGTAAAATGGAGAATAACAGAAATGGGTAAAATTAAGTTGTAAGAGCTAGTTAATAATAAGCCTGCTTTAATAAGTCAAACAGTTTGTAATTAATATTAAGCCTCAGAGTGGATATTCAGGAACTGGTGGGCGGGAGAGAAACCTCCAGTTACAAAGAACAGTATAGTGATTCTTTTTAAAGGCCCTTTTAATGGAGGAACAAAATTGTAAATGGCATAAAAATTAATCAAGTTCATTAAAGTATCCAGACCAGTGCCCCAGTTCATGAGACTCTAAGGCAATACTCACTCTTCTGAATGTTCAATTCATGTTAGGAAAAAAGGAACACTGGTTTCCAAGATTCTTTAAATATTAAATTGCCTACTAAAACTTATGAGAACCAATCAATCATCTTATATACAAAATCAGAATCAGTGGTAAAGTTCTGATTATCAATAGCAAAATAAAGGGACTTTATATAGACTATATTTTATTTGCACGACCCTAAAATGGTACTATTATCAATCCTATCAAGTTTCTAATTGACTCATAGAAAATTGCTCATATTTGGAGGATTGTATATAATATCTTTTTTTCTCTTTCTTTCTTTCTTTCTTTCTTTCTTTCTTTCTTTCTTTTTGAGTGTTGGGATTAAAGGCGTGTGTCAACACCACATGGCTGGCATGTGATATTTCAATGTGTACTATCTCTTCAAATGTTTATTATCTCTGTAATAAGAACATTTAAATCCTCTTATTTAGCTTTTTTAAACACATGGTCATTATCTACAGTCTAGGATACCAGAGCTTCCTGTTTAGCTGTAACTTTGTATTATTAACCTACATACTCTGCCCTTCTCTATGCTTCACTCATCCAGTCTCTAGGAAACCACCACTGCATTCTCTGTCTCTAATAAACCAACTTGATTATATTCATGTGTAAGAAAATGCAGTACTTGTTTGCCCAAGAATGACTTATTTTTCTTACCATAAGAACTGCCAGTTCAGAGACTGAGTCCATAGCTCAGTTAGTAAAACGCTTGATCTGCAAGCACATGGACCTGAGTTTAAGCTGCTCCAGAACCCATAAAATCAAAAGCTGCCACAACAACAAAAAACAACCACCAGTGTGTGTGGTGGCGTCGGGGTTGGGGAGGGTGGCTCACACACCACATCCAGCAGTAGGGAAGCAGAGACAGAGTCCTGAGGCTAACCTACATGGTGAGTTCCAGCCAGTGAACAACACTGCCTGAAGGAAAAAGGGTAGACCGCAGCCCAAGAAAACCACTAGAGGTGGTCCTCTAGTCTCCACATGCAGGCACACGGAAGAAACACCAGTTCTACCAATGCCACAAGTAACAACACTGCATCCTGTTAATGACATTCTTCATGTCTTACAGCTAAAACAAAAGGTCAAGCTAGAAAGCAGTGTGAAGTGCTTATCCTCCCAGAGGAGGCTCCTGTAATTCCAGCTGTTGAGACACTGAGGCAGGAGAACTGCCACTATTTGAGGTCAGCTGGGTTACAGCTTGAGCTACAGAGTAGAACCTTGTCTCAAAAAGTCAATAAGGAAGTATAGACGGAGGGAGGGAGAGAGAGAGGGACAGAGAGAGGGTGAGAGGGAGGG
>PVIU01025916.1:0-22885 GCA_004026605.1 Ondatra zibethicus | reverse complement strand
AGACAGATAGCTACAGGTACAGATGGATAGCTACAGTTATAGATGGATAACTACAATTATAGACGGATAGCTACAGTTATAGACAGATAGCTACAGGTACAGATGGATAGCTACAGTTATAGATGGATAACTACAATTATAGACGGATAGCTACAGTTATAGACAGATAGCTACAGGTACAGATGGATAGCTACAGTTACAGATGATAGCTACAATTATAGATGGATAGCTACAGTTAAAGCTGGATAGCTACAGTTATAGACAGCTACAGTTACAGACGGATAACTACAGTAATAGATGGATAGCTATAGTTATAGATGGATAGCTACAGTTATAGATGGATAGCTACAGTTACAGATGGATAGCTATAGTTATAGATGGATAGCTATAATTATAGATGGATAACTACAGTTATAGACAGATAGCTACAGTTATAGATGGATAGCTACAGTTATAGCTGGATAGCTATAGTTATAGATAGACAGCTACAGTTAAAGATGGACAGCTACAGTTACAGATGGAGAAACCACGGAGAGGCTTCAGGAAGTTAAGTGAGTTGCCCAGGGCCTTAGACTTCCAAGCCGATGCTCTTAAAACTTATCCTCTAAGATATCACCATCCAGGAGAACCTTCTGGAAGGAAGTTGTGTTTTATCTGCATTCCCTAGTACAGTTACCACTGGTCACATATATAGCCTAGGAACTGAGATTCTCATTTTATTCGATTTACATTTAAATGCAGTAGCTACGCTCAGCTAAAGACAACCTAGACTTCTAGGAGGCCATAGAAAGACCTAGGAGTTACATCATCTCATTCAAAGCAGTTTGCAGTGGGTTCTGGGATCTCCTTGAGTAAAACAGTTTTCCCAATAGGCTCCTGAGCACCACCAAAAAAATGTTCCAGTTCTCAAGGGTTAACTAGATATTTCCTGCTGCTCACAGTGTTCAAAGACACCAGATGGGAAAGTTGGATGGTATTGGAGGTGTGAAGGCCCCTGGTGGCTTCCGAGATGGGAAAAGGAAGTGCCCTTTTGCAGCATCCTGGAATATCAGCTTCCAGGCTGGCATCTCAAGCAGTAGGACTGTTGCCTGGGAGACAAGGAACATGAAAGAACACCCAGAATAGGGTGGGGGCTACACGGGGAACCATCCTTGGAGGCCAGTGGCTACAAACCACAGGCTGCACTGGGCACGGGGCAAAAGGTGAGGGACTGCTAGGATGGCCCCAGGTTCCAAAGAGGGCAGGGGAGATCTGTGCATGTGGGAAGGCTGAAGGAGGGGAAGAAGGAGCAGAGGCTGCTGGGGTGGGGGTGGGGCAGACCGGAAGCACACGGCGTGCAGAGTGGGGGAGGCACACTGGCTTGGGCAAAGCCGCACCTGTGAATCCTCCCCGGTTCAGTACAACTCCTTATTGTCAACCACCAGCTTTTGTAATACAACTGTCGGCAATAGCCACGAACAGTAAGCGACCAGTTACCCTGTAACCTCTGCAGTTACCTTTCGCTTCTCTACTGTCCTCTCCTTCTCTACTGTCCTCTCCGCGGCTGTGGTAATGACTTAGTTACTCTTCTTGCCCATCAGGATTATTTTCTAATTACCTCTAGCTGGGCTCTCCATGTATGCTTCCTCCTGAACTTCATTTCCGGGCCTGTTGAATGCCAAATTAATTTTTAATCGCCTTCGAGGTGTTGAGTTTAATTACCCAGATTGAAAGGGACAAGGAGAACAGGATGTACAGGGAAACTTTTGGGGTTCTTCTCGGGGAATGGGGAGCGATATATTTCTGGAATGTTGTGTGGGTGGGGATGCCTGACTCTCCCGCTAGAGTGCTGGTGTATTTGAGAGTCATGGGAGGCCAGCTATGCAATGGACAGTGTGAGAGAAGGAAGAGCAATGACTCTAGGAAAGCGGAGCTATGGAGGGAGAGTCTCACTTAAGGATGAAAGGCAGAAGAATTTAAGTCCTAAGTCATGGAATAAAGGCAGAGCCGCTCATCCACAGCCCAGTGTTCCTTTTGTACGCCCCTCCACACTCAAAAACAAGTCCTTTTTTAAAATCCAGGTTGGCCTCAAATTCCTGTGTAGATGAGTATAGCATGCTGTGGCATCACACCAGTTGATGTGATACTGTGGGTGGAACTCAGGTCCTTGTGCAAGCTAGAGCAACACGCTTATCAACTGAGCTCTGCCTCAGACCCTGAAAACAGATTTTCAAAATATTTAGATTTTTTAAAAAAATGCGTAAGAGTATTTTGCCCAGATGTACATATGCGCACCGTGAGTGCTCAGTGCCCTGTGGAGGACATCAGATCCCCTGGAACTGGAGTTACAGATGCTTGTAAGCCACCAGATGGGTGCTGGGAATAAAACTCAGGTCCTCCAGAAGAGCAGTTCTTAACCAAGAAACCATCTCTCTAGCTCCAAGAAACAGATTTTTAACATTATTTTAAATTTTTGAAGAAAGTTAAGATAATATTTTGTGACACGTGGAAGCTGCCAGACATTCGAGCGTGTGCAAGCATGTAAACACTTTCACTGGAGCACAGTAGCACACGCTTACACATGGCTGTTGCCAACCCACAGAGGCAGAGGTGAGCAGTTGCCACATGTATGTCACGCTCAAAGTATTGAGTGGAACACAATATATTTACATTTTAGCCATTTCCAGGAAAAAAGTTTTCTGACCTTTGACCTAAGCCAATTATGAGATACTTCTCTCTTTTTTCCCAGGTTTCCTTGCAGCTAGGAGTTGCCACTTGTCCCGAAAGCATTAAGTAGAGCTCTGGGGGGGGGGGGGCGAAGAGATTGCTATAGAGCCTGCTGTTTCAAAGGAAAGGGTGGGATATGGCTGGGAGCTCTCCCACCTACTTCCTGTCTGAACTGAGAGTTTACCCTGGGGAGCCCACCCAGCCCTCTTTGAGAACCCAAACCTACTGAGAGACAGGAAACACAGGGTGGTGAGCTCAGGTAAAAGGGCTTGGTTCCCATTGGTTGTGGTCCAAGGGGGGGGGAGTGTCTATTCTGAGCACCTGCCCAGAGGCTAGGCTGAGCCGCTTGTCATTTGGGTTGGATTGAGAACAGGTCAGCCCCTGCCCGGAACTAGTCCGATGGCCTCTGATTGCCGGATTCACATCAGCACACGGAAGGGGTGAGGGAAACTGGGGTTTCTCCACCGTTGGATTCTGGGGTCCTAGAGACATTTCTCATGTTCCCTTATCCCTTCGACTCCTGCTACAGCTCCCAAAAGAGTAGTCTCAACAACGCTGGGTGGTTAGGAGAGTATGTGAAGGATGAATGAATGAATGGATAGATGAATGAATGAATGGATAGATGAATGAATGAATGAAAAAAACAGTTACTAAGAGGCAGTTACAGAGTTGAAATCCTAGAAAGTCTGACCTAGGAATTACATTATTTAACAAAGGAAACTGAGTTTCCATGGGGATAATTGGCTTTCCTATGCTCATAAGAATTAGGAGAAAAAAAGTTGGGATCCCAGCTCCAAGGCTGGTCCAAACCCTGGCACAGACCTGTCCTGCCTCAGCTCCTTGGCCATTCCCTGAGGCAATGCTAGGCCCAGTCTATAGAGGTGGGTGAAGAATCCACCATGACCTAGGGGAAAGCATTAAAGGAAACTTCCTGAGTTTGGGCGCCGGCCAGTCACTCTTCTCCTTTACGTCCTCCAGTTCTGCTCTGAGAACTGCCAAGAACACGTCACCTCCTTAGCAGGTGCTCAGAACATATTTGGAAGATGACTGAGTTGCCTTGTATCAGTGCAAATTCCTCAGCGAAAAGTCACAGGCTGCGAGATTTCAGAAAAGCAGGTAAAAACTGATGTCATATCTCCTAGCTCTGCAATAGATTGGAATGTGCATCCTGGTTCTGAATAAGCGTTCTGCCACGTTATACAAGCCCAGGATGTTCATCACTTGCCATCACAGAACAACGGCATGCGAGCTTGAGAGAGCTGCTCGCTATGCCAAGAATGGCGACGTAAGCGGTGTCATTTAAACTTCATCACAACAGGACGGGGTAAGTATTTATGGCTGGCCTTCTTTTACAGCTAAAGAATTTGAGGTTCAAAGAGGGTAAAGTAACTTTGCAAAGGCCACAGCAGCCGGTGCCAGAGTCAGGTGGAAACCTAGATCTGTACCTGCATGGGAAAAGAGGGCAGGTGGAGCATTGGCTTGGCAGCTCAGTTGGCAGAATGCTTGCCTAGCATGCACAGGGTCCCAGACTTGTCCCCAGAATTGCATTACTGGGCACAATGTCCCATGCTGTGTTCCAGCCCTCAGTGAGCAGAGGGAGGAAGGCCAGAAGGTTAAGGTCATTCTCAGCTATACAGTGAGTTTGGGGACAGCCTGGGAGACCCAGATGGGGGGGGGTTATTAGTGAGGAGCAGTGAAGATTCTAGGGGGTGAACCTCAGAACTGCTGTGAGTGACAACTGCTGCCCCAGACTCTGCATGCAGAACACTGTAGTCAGAGAACTGATGGGAAGGGGGGAGCATGGTGCCAAAGTAGGAGTGGTCGAGGCTCTGTATGCTCATAGGACATCATTTCAGAGGGCCTCTTCCTGGGCCAGGCTCAGTGGCAGTGTGACTGCTAGGCTGATGATGTGTGTGCTAAAGGGTGGGGTCCATGCATTAGGAGTGGCTGGGCTGGGCTGGCCTTTGTGATGCTTCCCACGGAGAAGCTGGTGATTCATTACCCTCCCCAGGCTGCCCAGCCGCTCTCAGGGCGCAACTTGTAAACAAGTCAGAAAATGTCATCTGGGCAAGAGAGAAAGACAGGGAGAAGAGGGGGCTTCTAAGGTCACCCTCAGTCTCCTGCTGACCCCAAATCTTACCTTCTGAACTACATACTGGACCCATAGTGTTTATAACTCAGAGCCTCCCTCACCCATGGCTGAAAACTCTTTCTTCACCCAATTTCTGAACTTTTTTTTCTGGAAAGTTCTAGAAACTCTACTCTTCTGGGCTGGCTCTGAGGTACAATTACTTCAGTGTAAGGTAGGGGTTCTGCTGCCTGGAATACTCTCCAGGTACTTCTGGGAGGTGTGCAGCAATAAATCAATCCACGTGTGCCATTAATCAATACTTACCGGAAGTCTGGTCAGGCCAATGCAGGTTTGTCAGTCTTTGAAAATAGGTCTGGGATACTCAAACTAAAGAAAACAAGGGGCATAGCCTAGCCCTCAAGGCACCTGAAAACCTCAATCACCATAACAGCACAATTAGAGGAAGAATTAAGTGTCAAACTGTGAGAGTCTCCCTTGGTCCAGCAGGACTTTCAAAATGACAGGTGAGCCAAGCAAGTTTGCCAAAAAGGCAAACAGGACTGGAAGAGTTGAACAACAGACATGAATCATCTCAGAGCTCTGGAGGTCGGGTGGCTGAGGGCAAGGTGGCACCAGGGCTGGCTCCCTCTGAGGCGCTGAGGGAGACTGTTTTGCACTGCTGTCTTGCTTCAGATCGACCGGCATTTGTGTGTGTGTGCTCGCTTCTGCTGTTGAAACATTCGTGAGGTGCCTTACGTCATTATACTCACTCTGCCTTTGTTCTCAGAGTGTGTGCCCCTGTGTTTTTCTTCTTTACAGAGATGCCAGGGATAGTGGATTAGTGTCCTGTTCTCTTCTTCTCACCCAACCACATCTGCAAAGACCCTGTTTCCATGCGAGACTGAATTCTGAGGTGCCGCGGGCTAGGAGTTCAGCCCGTGAATTAATTTAACCCATCACAAGTGGGGTTCTGCCTCCAGAAGCCAGGATCATACACATATGCCTCCCCCAAGTAGTCCTCCTGAAAATTACAAACTGTCGGGCCCAGCCCTTTGAGGAGGTACCGGTTCCCACATTATCTTACTTGCAGCTCAGGTGTGACCAGCCCCACCCTGGGTGAGAGGGTAACCGTGAACAACAGTCTCTGGGAGGTCATGAAGGAGTGAACCAACAAGAGACAGAGGTTAAAAACAGCCCCAGCAGCAGTGGGAGGTAGAGTGTTAGACGACCTTTGGCCTTTGTGACTTTGATTTTCAAACAGTACCCGGGAGGTCACAAGGTCTTGATGACACAGCTTTCTACTTGGCACCCTGGAAATTTCCAACCCTGGGGAAGTGTGCCCATACGTGGTGATTTACTTCTTTCTTCTTGCCTGGCGGACCTTCAGAAGCTTCCAGAAAGAAGCCTGGAGAGGGCCTGTGAGGACGTGGGATGTGCCTGTACTGCCATTTAAAGCAGCTGGGTGACTCAGGAAAGCCACACAAGGTACTTGAGCCCCCATTTTCTCATCTGCACACCAGGAATGAGAAGGAACAGTTGTCCTGCCTGCCATCTAACGGAGTAAGGACCAGTCTAAGAGGAGCGACTGGCCTTGGGGTGCAGGAAGGCTTTTGGGACACTGGGTCCCATCAGTTGCTTAGTTTGCCCTTACTTACTACACAAGCATTACAGACACCTGGAAGAGGTATTAGCAGTTGTCAAACCTTTGCTTGGTACCCTGGATGTGGTTCCCAAGTGGGCAGTGCCAACATGGTGAGGTAGAAAAATTCTGATTCTTGGGGGCTGGTGAGATGGCCCAGTGGGTAAAGGCACTTGCTGTTAAATTCCATGTCCCGAGTTCCATCCCTTCAGAACCCACAAGGTAGAGAAGGAGAGAACTGACTGTGGATAAATTTGCCCTTTGACTTCCACTCACTTATGCACAGCCACGCCCCCACCTCCAACAAATAAATAAACAAATGTATATTTTGTAGAAAGCTGACTCCAAGAATTATTAAACTGAATATGTATTATAACAAGAACCCCCAGAGATCTGTGCACTCGTTCAACTTTGAAGAGCACGACTTCCAGGGCATCGTTCAGCTGTGGGTCCATTCCAGGCCTCGGGTGAGCCTGAGGGCTCTATTTTCTCTGGGAGGACTGTGCCCCTCCTCCAGCTCTCGCTCCAGGCACAGCATGGGGACTGAGCCCTTCTTAAACTGGCCCAGATGGCGGTGGGACTCACTTCCAGAGCTTAAGACCAAAGATGCTGGCTTCATGCATATCCTTCTTCAGCTGAGGATGGAAACCTGGAGCTGGGAGCCATGTTGGTTAGCACTACAGCTGCCAGGAAGAGTCCTCGCAGAGAGGAAGGGATGGGCTGCAGACAGAGAGAATCCCTCCTGCCCACATCTCCTGAGCTCCTGGTTTTGTCCCCCCCATTCACAGATGGACTCGGACCCGTGCTTCCCAACTCTTGTAAGACTGGAAGAACGGGACTGAGTGAGGTGGGCAGGGGTGATGGGGTCTGGCAAGATGGCTGAAATCAGGACCCCCACACTGGAGCCCTAAGGTGCAGCAGCTGGCGAGGGACAGTCTTTCAGAAAGGGCGTCCTGCCTGACCCCCTTCAGAGCAGGTACGGGTAAGTGTTTTCTGAAATCCAGCTCTGCCTGTCTTGGTTTTTTGCCCGGTGTTCGGGCTTTGTGCTTAGAGCTCTGGACCCATTAGGGCCTAAGCACCATCCTCTTCCGGCAGAAAGCTTGATGAGAGAGGAGGCAGTGACCAGTGGCTGAGCACAGTGTCCAGGACGTCAGGGTGCCTGTTCAGGGGACCTCAGCAAACTGCTGCCCGGAGGCGTGCACTGCTGATAAAATGGGTGTTCCTGGGACTTAGCCGGGCCAAAATGAGTTCCCCAGAGAGTAGCCGACCTCTGGGTTTTATGAAGACGCAGCGAGATGAGCTGGCCACCCTATTCTCCGAGGCTTCTGTAGCCTATGCCAGTACAAGCAGGGTTGGTGGGTGGGTGATGCCAGGGAGGGTCAGAGCATCTCATTCCTGGAGGATCTGGGCCCGAGTGCGAATACCTAGGATTGTTCCATGTGAAGCTGCTGAGTATGAACTGGGAGCGCAGAGAGAGCTACAGGCTGTGTGGGGAAGAGAGGGCAAGTCAGGAACAACCCTCACATCTCTGAACCCACTATTCTGCCGTCTCTGGGACTGATCTGTGTGCGTTCATGTGTCTGTGTCCGTTATGGGGTTTGCGAATGGGAAGTGTTATCTCCAGGAGCCTGGGGGTTGTTTCAGTTTGTTGTTGTTCCTGAAATAGGGTTTTGTTCAGATCCAGGCTTTGTTGAACTTGCTCTGTAGCTGAGGATGACCTTGAACTTCTGACGTCACTCGGGGAGTGTGGAGATTACAGGTACACACACCACCGTGCCCAGTTTACTTACTGGTTGGGCTCAAATCTAGGGCTTCCTGCATGCTAGGTAGTGCTCTACCCACTGAGCTGCACCCCCAGCCCCACCCAGGAGTCTGTTTTGGCACAGTGTGGTAATCTGATGAAGGTGCTTTCTGTGAGCCGTGGAAGGATTGTGCTGGTGGTGAGGCCCACGTGTATGCTGAGACAGCAGAAGTGGGAAGAGTAAGCACTCCCAGTAACATGATGGCAGGGTGTCAAATGTGTGCCCAATAAGCAGATGGGCAAATTGAGTCCTTCCACAGTCAGGCCGTTGCCTCACTTATTATCCACCCTTAGGGCAGGATTTCCTGTCTCAGAACTCAGACTGTCCTGTGGTTAATTCCCAGTTCATCATGGATAATAGTCCCACCTGGGGGAATCTGTTTGCCCCTGTGAGCTCCTTCCGCCAAGTTCATTGTCTTCTCAGAGCTGAAGAAGCTGCCAGCGTCTGGGAAGCAGCAGAAGCCCCTGGGTTGCACTTGCCACTTTTTTTTTTTTTTTAGAGATAAAACCACTGGTCACATTTCTGCCCTCCACTCCCAGACAGCAGCTTTCAGCACAGATGTGTCCCCGCAGGGAGGCCATCACCTCAGAATGTCTGAGGAGTCCTCAGCGCTCTTGTTATAATCTGGGAAATGTTAGAATTACAGCGCCAATTGTTTCAGAGCCTTGGAGTCTGGGAGGAAGTGAGGCAGGGGGAGGGTGCAGGGAGGAAGAGGAGGATGAGGGGCTCCGTGTCAGAAGCATGGAGACATGGCTCACGCTGCCCACAGCTGAGGCCGGGCTGTATGTCTTCTCAGCCTAGGGAAGTAGAAGAGTTTATACACTCAACCAGGATGCCACCGCCATGACAAGGTGGTGGAGAGAGGCTTGGCCACCTAACTTCTAGATCTGCTCATCTTCTTGGGACCAGCATGCTCCACTGACATAAGTGTGTGGCCGCTCACCTCAGATCTTCCAATATTGCGTTGCTACCATGCTCCGCCGCTTCATCCTCAGCCAGGGGCAGAGCCCTGCCATTGAGAGGAGGGGGGTCTCACCTGGGGAGGATGGTCAACACCAGGACCAGAACTGCTGCTGCGACTTACAGGGATTCCAGAGACACTCCCTAGCACACGGAGTCCGGCTTTGCAAACAGGGCTGCCTGCCCATCACTATGGCTGTGCTTCTGGACAAAGTGATGCCAAATGCCTTTCTCCTCTCACGTTCCATTGAGGGAAACAGAAAATCAATTTCCACTCAATACCCTGCGGATGAACTCGGGCTGGCTTTCCAGGGGCTCGTGAAATAATAGCAACGTTCGTTCCTTGCTTTCGTGCCAACCACTGTGAAGCAGATCTTAGGCACACCTCAGGGATGCTACTATCTCCACTGTTTAGGAGAGAAGGCAGGAAGCTCTACCAGGTTCACAGACACCTGGAAACTCTACACTGAGGCTGGCACCTCGGCAGCTCACTGCCAGAGCCCTGGCATAGACTACACACCTTTTGGGAAAAAAGTATTAGTAAGATTCAGAGAGAGTCTATCGTTTGGATGCTGGACCACAGTATGGGTGTTGTTAGGAGACCTGAGCCCCAGAGCACATAGTGAGCTCTCTGAGACAGCCCAGCCTTCTGTTTCACTGAGGATAGTCATGGAGGAGAGAACAAAGGCTCAGTTTGTCCTGCAGAGTGTCAGGATAGAAGCCACAGAAAAGACCGAAAGCCTTCCTAACAGCAAGAGTCAGAACCCTTGACTGGCAGGCAAGTCAGGCCCCTGCAGCAGCTGAGCCAGGCTGAGCCTCCCAGGATTGCTGAGCTTCAGGGGTTTCCAGGTCTGTAGATAGATCTGTGCTCTGACTAGCTGCAGAGCTCATGGGATGGGGACTGCTTTCTGATTCGCTTCCACATCTAGAGTCTGTCACTTATTTTGCCCTCCTTATTTTGTCTCAGTGCCTGCTGCAGGAGAGCAAGCTGTCCCATGTCATAGGCAGGGTCACTGTCCTGCAGAAGGCATGCAGCAAGTAGTTCCAATGGTGGAGGGGTCTGAGTAGCACAACCCCACTCCCCCGCCCCCAGCAACAAGTGCCTCCGTCACCAGCAAGAACATGCTCTCTGGAACTGGATGGAAAACCCCTCTCCGCTCTCCACAATAACCCCGGTCTCCTCTGAACAGTAAACAAAGCCAGTCATTAAAGTGTGTCTTTAGGTCAGCAGTCAGTCTCAAGGGGTTTTTCAGTTCATGGTCTGGAGACAAAACTGGGGAAGATTACCACTGCCTCTCTGGTCACCGAAGAGGGGTGACATAAAGGACCCTTTAATCTCACCCAGACATCTGTGGGCCAGCATGACAGTAAGTCCCCTCCCTGGCAAACACACAGGCTCCTTAACTGGGAACTTTACCACCAGTGACACAATGGAGCTTTGTTTATAGTTATTAAAAGGTCACAGGAGGTGGAAGATGTCTTGAAGGTCACAAATCTTAGACTCCTTCCTGCCCCGCTGTCTGGGTTGACACAGGGACAGTCATGCGCGTAGTCTACTCCTCTCCACCCGGCATGCTATGCATGGTGCCCTGTCCGATCTCCGTTCAGGACCATGTCTCGTTCTTTCCTAAGATCTCTACCGGTGTGTCTCTCACAGTGCAGAATGGTGTACATTCAATCCGAAAAACGTAAGCTGGGTGGTGGTGGCACACACCTTAAATATCAGCATTTGGGAGGCAAAGGCAGGTGGATCTTTGTGAGTTTGAGGCCAGCCTGGTCTACAGAGCAAGTTCCAGGTTACACAGAGAAACCCTGTCTTGAGCCAACCCGCCCCCCCGCCAAAAAAAAGAAGATATGTCACAGGGAGCTGGCTAAGGAAACACAGAATCACTGAGTCCACTCTGTCTCAACATTGGGGTTTGTGGGCTGTGTCTGTTCCTTGTAGGATACTTAGCAGCCTAAGCATCTTCCCCACCTTCTGGACAACCAAAACTGTCCCCACACATGACTCTGGGACAAATTACCTGGCTGGGAACCAGAGCCACTGGTGTGTATGGCTGAAGTCTGGGGATAGAGAGTGTTTAGAGCTGGCTATGATGGCTCAAACCAGTAACCTAATTCTCATGAGGCTGAGGCAGTAGGCTTGTTTTGAGCTCAAAGCCAGCTTGGGGTACTTCATGAGTTCTAAGCTAGCCTGGACTACAGTTTGAGACCCTATCTAAAAACAAAATGAAGATAAAACAGAAAGAATGATGAGGAAGGTGATTTGAATAAGAATGCTCCCACAGGCTCATGTTTTGAATGCTTAGTGGAACTATTGAAGGAAGGAATAGGAGGTGTGGCCTTGTTGGAGGATGTGTGTCACTGCTGGTGGGCTTTGAGAATTCAAGAGTCCATGCCAGGTGCAGCCATTTTCTCTCTCTTTCTGCCAAGAACTTTAGGATCAGATGTAAGCTCTTAGCCACTGCTGCAGTGCTGTGATTGCTTCCTGCTGTGCTCCCAGCTATGATGATAATGGGTTCACCCTCTGAAACTGTAAGAGAGGCCCCAATCAAATGCTTTCTTTCTTTTTTTTTTAAAGATTTATTTATTTATTATGTTCTGGGCACCAGATCTCATTACAGATGGGTATGAGCCACCATGTGGTTGCTGGGAATTGAACTCAGGACCTCTGGAAGAGCAGTCAGTGGTCAGTGATCAGTGCTCTTAATCTCTGAGCCATCTCTCCAGCCCTCAAATGCTTTCTTTTATAAGTTGCCTTGGTCGTGCTGTCTCTTCACAGCAATAGAAAAACAGCTAGGAGAATGAATAAGAATAAAAAAATAAGAACCAAATAGCAACCACAAGTACCAGGCCCAGGTTTGAGTGTTTCACACACAATCACTTCAACTTTTCAGCATCCCCACTGTCTGTGTGAGGAAACTGGGGCACAGAGAGTTTAACTTGGCCAAGGTGACACAGCGAGTGACCGCAATGAAACCAGTAACCTTGCTAAGAGAAAGAAGCAAGTAAGAAAATGGTACTCATGGTATGCTTTCATTTTTTAAACACATACATGCATAAGTGTCACAAAACACAAGTAATAGTGGTCATGAGTCGGGGGGTTGCAGAGGAATCTTGGTTTACCTTTTAATACAGAACCTGGGCTATTTATGTACGAAGGGAACAAATGGAATCTCATCCCTAGCCTTGGAAGCAAGGTATCTACCCCAGTTCCTGCCCGTTGCTGAGATTGCAACTCCAAGGTAAGCAGGTTAAGGAAGGGGAGGGTTTGTTTGCTCACGGTGTAGGGTGCACTCCATTGCAGTGTGGAGGTCAGAGCGCCAGGAGCCTGGAGCAGCAGGTCATTCCACATCTGCAGTGAGGGGGCAGAGCCACACTCAGCTCCCTTTCTACCTTTTTTATGGTCGAAGCCCAGGGAGTGGCACCACCCACAATGGGCAGGCCTTCCCATCTCAGTTAACCTAACCAAGATGCCCTCCCACATGCCACATGTGTGCCCAGATGTGACCCTAGATCTCACCAAGTTGGCAACTGAGGTTAACCACCTCAATGTCCTCTGTCTCATCTCAAGTCTGGGGTGACTAACAAGGAGGGACATTAGCTCTGAACTGAGGCAGACGTGGATGGGTTGGGATCTCCACCAAGTGTTGTCTGGAGACGGAGATGGGCATGTGGTACAGCAGTGGGTAGCCTCCTGGCAGTCCCGAGGGAAGCTGTTTGTCATTCCTTTTTAGAAGATGATGGGAAAGGGGGGTTGCTATGAACAAAACCCTTGTCATTTTATTATTGGCCATTAGAAACCTGGCTGAGCAGCCCTCTTGAGACAAGTATGGGAAGTGGAAGGACTGCCCAAGGTGGCTGGCAGGCAGGGGTGAGGCAGGTGCCAACACATCAGCATGGGTTAAAACCATGGCAGTAGCAGCCGGCAGTGGTGGCACACACCTCTAATCTCAGCACCCGGGAGGCAGAGGCAGGCATGTCTCTGTGAGTTTGAGGTCAGCCAGGTCTATGGAGCAAGTTCCAGGACAGCCAGGACTACACACAAAGAAACCCTGTTTCAAAAAAACAAGCAAAAACAAAACAAAAACTTGTGGTAGTAGCGCCCATGAGATCATTTTATGAGAAAACAAACCCATAGGCAGTATGTCTCACTGTTGCTGAGATTAAGGGTTGCAGAATAGAGGCCGGAGTAGAAATGAGCTTTGAAATCAGACAGATCTGAACTGAGCTCAGCTGCACTTAACTAGTCCTCCCTAAAGAGCTCGGTGTTGTCGCTGTGAGCAGATATGGAGGGCTGTGGGTGGCTGGGGTTCGCAGTTTCTGACACAATCATGTTTAATGAATGATCACTGTTGCTACTGCCACCCCGGGGGTGGACTGATGGCTGATGTTTTCTTCTTATACTTTGGTCAGTTGGATATCAGCATAGTTATTTTTAGAATCAGGAAGAAAAAAAAATCTCATGAAACAAAATAAAGGCGGTGAAAGATTTACAGGGAGCGAAGGGCAGCCAGGCAGGTTCTTTAGAACCTGTTCTTGGGGCTGGAGGCGGACCCACAGCGAAGGAGGCCCCAAGAGGCAGGTGGCTGCACCCACTGCTTTCCCAATAGCGAACTTCCTGCCTTTGAGCCCACTCACCACACCCCTTTACAGATCTCAGGGAAACCCCAGCGCCACAGTGCCGCCCCCGTTCCCCGGACACCCACACCCCAGCCCTGGTATTGGGTAGGTTTCTTACTGCGACTCGAAATAGCTCTCGTGGTTTCTAGTTCCCAGCTACTCCCGTTCATGGGCCGGGGCTTCCCCAGAGCAAAGGATGTTTCATCAGCGCAAGGGGACAAACACAGAATTCATCTTTGTTGTTGCTCTTTTCTTTCGCTATCTTTCTTATGCTTTATTTTAAATATTTTAAGTCATCCCATTAGATAAACTATATTTCATTAAAATGTCACCTTTGTACATTAAAAGGTGATCCATGGAGTAACAAGGACACACATAGAATAGGAAAAAAATCTTTGCAAGTTGTGTATCTGATAAAGGACTAATATCTAGGATATACAAAGAACTCCTACCAGCCACCACTACCACCAGCAACGGAAACCAAAACAAGCCAACTCAAACCTAAGCAATGACTTGATGTTTTTCTCTACAAGTCATAAAGATGCCAATAAGCATGCACTCACAGGAGAAATGCAAATCAAACCCGCAATTAGATACTACTTTATTCTCATCAGCTACCCTTAAAAAAAAGGTAGTACGTGCTGGTAGAATGCCCTGGGCACCGTTGGCGGGAGAAGAAAATGACTACCTCTATATAGATGATGGTATTTTTCTTTAAGGAAGAAAGGAAGAAAAGGAAAGAAATAGAATATTACTATATGGTCCAGCAATTCCAGGTATGAACACAAAAGAGTGTTTGAAAGGTCATGAAGACTGGGCAAGGTGGCAAAGGGGCAGATTCTAGCTCTGTGCTCTGGATCACCTGACAGCCACCGAGGCCAAGCAAGAGTGCTGTGTGCAAGGTGGTGGCCGTGTACTGTGAGGACACCAATAGTTTTGGCAGCTTCTGCAGAAACAAGTTAAAGTATCTGGCCTTTCTCCAGAAGCGGATGGACACCAACCCTTCCTGGGCCGTGTTCCCCTTGGCTTGAAAGCAACCGTTCCTATCCAACCATGCCCCTGCCCTCCCGGCCCCACCAAGAAGAGGAGAGGGGAGTCTGAGTGCTTGGGGAAGGGGAAAGGGAGGGACTCCAGAATATTCTAGAATTCAAACTTTTTAGTTCAGGCTCCATTTCATTGGAAAGTCCCCTTAGACTAGCACAATGGGCCTCCACACAGAGGTGATGGGGAAACGTGGGCGCCTAAAAAGGCCTTGGAAGAAAACACAAGGATAACATCAAAAGCCCGGTTATCCAGCCCACTCACTTGCCAGACACCATCACAGGCAGCGCGCCTGGCCCGAAAGGAGGGCGTTTAGAGTAAGACCTAAGTGTAGCACAGGGAACTCAAGACTTACAAAAATGGATCACTGAACAGTAAAATAGTATATGTGTGGGAACATGTACATTGACAACTGTGCAATAAAAAAAAAAACCACCCTGAACTTAGATGTGGCTGAAATTCAAATATACATTTCCCCAAAGGTATACAAATGGTCAGTAAGTATGTAAAATGAGGCAGGCAATGGAACCACAGATCTGAACCGGACCACAGTGACATTCAAGCCCACCAGTGAAACAACGACAGACGCTGACAAACGCTGGGAAAGGTGAGGACGCTGGAATTCTCACGCACATTTGTGGCCATAGAAACGAAGCAGCTGTGAGTGGTACCTTTTAAAATGAAAGTTTGAAAAAATAGGAAATGAAAGTTACAAATGAATTAGGGCTCTGAAAAGAAACAAGATTTAAGACTTTGCATTGTTTTCTTTTTGATGGAAAAATGAGGTATAATCCTTAAAAATCACTATTTATTCAATTTATACACTGAATGCATGTATACTGCACTAGACTCTTTTTTTACACTTTTAATTTATTTAAATATGTATTGAGAATAAACAGAACTAGGAATATCAATAGATTTACTCATGAGGATTTTTTTTCTGAGATCTTTAATTTAAAATGCTCCCTTTAAAAGGGCTGGGAATAGCTTTGCTGCTAATGTGCCTTCTGCAAACACATAGGGCGGGATTTGCATTCCCAGCACCCACAAGAAGCTGAGTGGCAGCTTGTCCCTGTCACCCCAGCTCTGGGTCAGCAGGTGCTCAGGACATCTGTACAGGACTGGCCTCTGGACCAAACTGCCACCATTGCAGACGTTTGGCTGGGCTTGCTTGTTGAAGATCCTCACGGCTGAGTTGAAGTGGGGGTGTGGAGACGGTTACTGGACCCTCACCTGGAGTACCCAGCTCCCAACCCAACCAACTATATGCAATTCTCCCCGAATTTCTCATGGTCTCAAGGACTCTGAAAAGTCCTGGAAGATCTAGGTGGGGAGAAGGAAGAGGCTCCATCTCGCTGCACAGGTCAGTGGGGAGTCATCATTCCTGCTGTGTACAGACAGACCTTCCAGTGTGGCCACTCTGTGGTTGCCCATGTTCCTCTCTATAACCTCTCACCCACGCTCTGTAAGTTACACGCGCACGCACACACACACCTTTATTTTCAACACAGCATGGTGGCACATGTTGAAATCCCAACACAGGGGTTTTCGAGGAGGGAAGATCAGGGGTTCAGCCAGCCTGAGCTGCTTGAGACACTGTGACAACAAAAAAACAGACAACAACAAATAAATGAATACTTGATCCCAGGGTATTCGGTGAAGCTGGTAACTATACTGATAACTTGTTTTCCCGATTCCTTTGATAAACAGGGGGACCTCAAAGTCGTTCCTGAATATACAAAGGATCCTGGAGATCCTTCCAAACAATGAAAAGAACACTGACTTTCCCACATCCTGTCTTCTGTATACCCTGCCTGTAAGATCTAGGGAACAGTGAACGCAGAAATGCATGGGGAAGCATAACGCTGACGGACGCCCAGACAACCAGACATGCAAAAATGAGATGCTGGGCCCAAAATTAGGAGCAAATTTCCATGGCTTTCGATGGCACGCTGCTTGTCCAGAGTCTCACTAACTCTGTGGACAGCGAAAAAAGACCATGAAACTGGTTGTTACCTTTGTAAAAAAAAAAAAAAAAGGGTAAAACAGTGGGAAATGGATGTGCAAACTTAAGTTTGATGTTTAGTTTGTCTACAAAAGTAACACCTGCTAAACAAATGAAGAGAAACTTGTTAATCAGCTGACCTGAACTTGTAGACGATAGCTGACTCCAGACCGACAACTGGGGAACCTGCATAGAACCAAACTAGGCCCCCTGAATACAGGTGACATTGGTGTGGCCACTGGCAGTGGGACCAGGATCTAACTCTGAGGCGTGAACTAACTTTGTAGAACCCATTCTCTATGGAGAGATACTTTGTTCAGCCTAGACATGGGGCAGGGTGAGGGAGGACCTTGGTCCTGCCTCAATGAGGGGGTGAGACAGTCATAGGTGACTTCCCTGGGGAGGCCTTAACCTCTCTAAGGAGCGGGTGGGAAGTGGGGTGGGAAAGGGGGGAGCAGGAGGAGAGGAAGAAGAGGGACCTGGGATTGGTATGTTAAAAAATAAATAATTACTTGCCAGGCAGTGGTGGCACACGCCTTTAATCCCAGCACTCAGGAGGCAGAGGCAGGCGGATCTCTGTGAATTCGAGGCCAGCCTGGTCTACAAGAGCTAGTTCGAGGACAGGCTCCAAAGCTACAGAGAAACCCTGTCTCGAAAAACAAAAACAAAAACAGACAAAAAAATTACTTAAAAAAGAGTAACTTGTTATTCAATAAGAACTTATGATTTTTCTTCCTCTTTTTTTCTTCCTGCAGTGCTGGGGCTGGAACTAGAGCTTTGCAGGAGCTTGGCGAGTGCCTGGCCGCTGAGCCACGTCCCAGAAAGCGGTGGTTGCTCTTCTATTGTGCGATAGCTAGGTTATCTTTTAAAATAGTTTAATCGCATAATAATAGTACTGTTACACTTTAAAATTTAAAAGAACTACTGATAAAAGTTTTATACACACACACACTGTGCTAAAGGTTACAAAGTCAGACTCAAAAGGCCACACTTTGCACGATTCCATTTATATCAAATGCCCAGAACAGGCGAATCCTAGGAAAACAGATGAGTACTGGCCCGTGTCTGTGGGTGGAGAAAGAGGGAGCTGGCTGCTTAACGGTCCCGGGTTTGCTTAGGGGATGAAAACCCTGCTCTGGAACCAGAGAGAGGCAATAGCTGTGCAAGGTTTCAAACGCACTGAAACACCCAACTGCGGACCAAAAGAGCAGGTGTTTTCTAGGAATTGTATCTTAATGCAAAGAAAAAAAAGATACATAAATCTACAAAAGATACAAAAAATAACCTTGTGGAGGTAGGAGTAGCACACAGAGTGGGGGCAGGGTGCCTCAGTTAGGGTTTCTAGTTCAGTGATAAACACCATGACCAAGCAACTTGTGGAGCAAATTTATTTCATCTCACATGTCCTGATCCCACGCCATCACTGAAGGAAATCAGGGCAGGAACTGAAGCAGAGGCCCCGGGGAGTGCAGTTCACTGGCTGGTTCCTCATGGCTTGCTCAGCCTGCTCTCTTAGAGCAGGATCACCAGTCCTGGGGTGGCGCCACACACAGTGAGCTGGGTTCTCCCGCAGCAGTCACCCCACAGGCCAATCTAAGGTTCCCTCTTCCCAGATGACTCTAGCTTATGTCACGTTGATGTACCAGCTGCACACAGGGCCTGGGCTTTCATGCCTCTGCAGGTACTTCTTAAAGAGAAGGAACCATCTGAACCAGATTGCCAGATTCCATCAGGAGTCAGTGATTGACCTGGGGAGGAAGGGCTTTCTAGACAGAGTGTGAAATCTCCAGCTCTGGCAACTACAAGTTCTCTGGTCTGTGTGTATGTGTGTGTGTGTTTTTTTTCCTTTTTGTTTTTTAAGACTAAAACCCCTCTGGGGCCATGCTGATCTGTGTGGTCTTCACCGCCACCAGGAGCAGCATTGACATCCAGACCCAGGCTGCTACTGAGGACCATGTGTGGGTCCATGGTCCTACTGCAGCTGGGGTCTGTGTTGCTACCAAAGGTCACACAGAAGCCCAAAGTTAGGGCTCTCCTGCTTTACAGGCAGGAGAGCATGGCGGATTCCCTCCACCATACACAGAGATATTTGCAGGCCATGCAGTGCGCTGCATGGCAGATTTAGCTTTTACTCAGATAAAAAGGGTTTATATGCTCCATGGTGCTACCCAGAGCTGAGGTGTAAGATCGGCTCCCACCCGGCAGTCCCAGAGCTGGCAGTAAACTACCTCTGCCATATTGAAAGCCTGAGAGGCAGAGAGGCATCCACGGCCGCTGTGACCAAGCTGCTTAGTATTTTAAAAGCACTCCTGGTCAGAAAATTATTACAGATACACAATAAAGATAGATTCAGATAAAAAAGATCTCTAAATGGGTCACATTGTTGAATAAATGTACATAGGCTTAAGAGATAGAAGAAAAAGAATATAGACAGTTATAAAAAGAAGTAAATGGTTAAAAAAAAACCAAAATCTTTAAAGAGACAGTACAGACAATGATAGATTAAAGGAGTAAAGAAAAATAAGCCACATAAGAATGAAAAATACAGAGTCTGGATTATGTATACTATTGTGGTTTCTTTGAATTTTTTAACTGTGAATGAGCTAAGTACAGAGAGACATTTCACTGTATGGCCTGCTAAAACCAACATATATACTTTAAAGGTATCTTTACTTCAAAATTTAGGTCTAAGGATATGTTGTTTTGGAAAAGAGGTCTGCTTTTGTTTCCACAGAGGATGAGAACATATGGATTCCTTCCAGACTAATATGGTTTGATGGACCAACCTCCCCTCCAAAAGGTCTCTGCAAACCCCAAAATTACTTCACTCAACAAAAAGCAGGAAGCAGTTTGGAAACTATGCCCAAATTCCCAAATATTCCTTATAAATGTTTGTGTATATTTAAAGGGGGATATAGAGATGAATACTTTGCATTGGTATGGATCTTGGTTTATTGATACAAATTTAAGGTCAATTTTGTTATATGTATATTTCTGCTCTTAATTAAGGTATTGTGTTTGTGCAGCTCATTTACAAATGGAATGTATAATTAAAAAATACAGGCTAATAGATAGTTGTCTATAATAGTCAAGTTTGTAGTCATGTTAGTTAGGTTTTCTAGATGTACAGATATATATTTCAGATGGCTAAGTATTCTTCAAACCTTTCAAAGACTAACAGAATATGGCATTAAAGTGTTTTAAGAACTTAGGACTTTTCATGGCAATGAGACACATCTGTTCCTGGCAGCACCAATCTACTTCAAGAGGAAGATGGGCATTGAAGAGGCTCCTTATGGAGTTTGTTAGCCATTTGGGCAAGAAACTTCTCTTGCCTGGACTGCAAATAATACAGTTTCTGTGTGATTATTTGGGGTCTGGATGGCTGGGAATGAGCAAGCTGAATCCACAGCAGAGTCCCAACCCTGTAAAGTAGAAATGTCAGCCCATCTCCAGTCCTTTTTAAGGTTGCAAAATGCTCTAAGGCAGCACACTGAACCCTGCTCCAGGCTCTACCCATGTGTGCAGAGGTGCCACTGGCCTTGTCTGGTTTGTCTCTGCCTCTGGAGCTGGAGTCTCTCAAAGCCAGGATGCCTGCACTAATGCTGTACCATGGGGTGACTCCTTGGGTCTTACTGACTGCACATACCATGCAGGAAGTGGGTCTGGAGAACAACTGTTGGGGACCTTCCCATCCACTGCCAGGGGAGCTTTCTGGTCTCAGAGCAGAGTAGTGCTGGGGAAACTGTTCCCCATCCCCCACACTCCTAAGGTTTGTGTTCATCCTAGTAAATCTGTTTATCTGCTCTGCAGATCCCTAACCTGTCCTTCATCTTTGTAGCCAAAGACCCAGCAAGACTCTCAAAGTGCTTCTGCTCTGAGAGAGAAAATGAAGAGAAGAGAGAGAGAAAGAAGGAGAGAGGGAGGAAGGGAGAGAGGGAGGGAGGGAGAGAGAGAGAGATTTCAAAATGCCCTGCCTTGTGAATTACTGTGCAGTTTTTTGTTTTGTTTTGTTTTGTTTTGTTTTTTCTTTTTTGGTTTTTCAAGACAGGGTTTTGCTGTAGTTTTAGAGCCTGTCCTGGAACTAGCTCTTGTAGACCAGGCTGGCCTCGAACTCACAGAGATCCGCCTGCCTCTGCCTCCCAAGTGCTGGGATTACAGGCATGTGCCATCACTGCCTGGCTACTGTGCCGTTTCTGATGTGATGGGATCAACACAAGGCCACAGGACGACAGTCTGACTCCAGGGTCCCTCACAGCATCACAGCACAGGACCACCTTGCTCTTCAGTACTATGCCTCAATAGCTGCGCCTTATGGGCTGGCGCAGTGGGCACTGATCCTCCACGTGTCCCTACATTGGCTGCATTGATTCTTACCTGGTGCCACTGCAGATTCCCAGGCCTCCACTCCATATCTGAGGTAGGCACAGAAGGGGAGAGATGCTGTCAAACTGAAGACACAAGAGTCAGGGTAGGAAAGAGGGTTCAAATAAATTATGGGGTTGAAGTAAGGATGGAGGCAACCAGAGGTCAGAGGACAAAAGGGAGGAACATGAAGCTGGTCTGATCTACCCTTGCCTGGGGGCTGGAGGCGGGGGTGGGGACCATGTAAAGAAGTTCTGACTTGAGCTGAGAAGACATAATAGGTGGCAGGCAGGGGTCAGAGTGAAGCTTCCATAGGCAGAAACCGGGGTACAGGGCAGTTACAGTGGGCTAGAAAGAATGGAGGATTCTGACTTTCAGGCTGTTTCTACCCACACACATGTGGTGGAGCAGGACACAGAGGTGAAAATGGTCTCTAGGTCAGACGGCCTGAGGGTTCAGCTTCACTGTGTGAGGAGGATGTTTATTTAAAGCAAATCACTATGTTTACTCAAAGCTTTGCGCTGGGCCCTGGGTGAGGAATTATCAGTGAAAGCTAGGCTATTAATCAATTGTGGAGCCTGGCTTCCTTTCCAGCCAGTGGGAGGGACAGAGGAGATAGGGAGGATCAGGAGGAAAAGAGAGTGAGGGCTGTGTGGGGATGGCTGCTCTCAGCGAGCAGGAAGGTCACGAGGGAAGTGGAGTGGAGGATGGTGTTCCGTGGCATTGCAGTCATGAGATGAAGCTGGCAGGAAATCACACTGAGGGATGCTCCTGGTCAGGGCCAGGCTGCCCAGAGAGTAAGGACAAGTTTCCTTGGCAGACACTGGGACACTGAGCCATGATGCTGCTGGGGTGATGGTATTTCTGGATCTGGCCCAAAGCCTAAGTGTTATGTTTCCCAGCCACGCATGTGTGAACAAGTGCTCAGGCAAAATACCTAGCCGCCCCAGGGACCTTAAAAGGCCCTGCGTGACCTACGTGTGGCATAGTTTTATCACCTACGTATGACACAGCTATGTAAGCCCTTGTGCACATGCGTGAGCTCCGTCATCTGCATGTGTGCATGCCCTAGGCAACCTTTAAAAGCTGGGTGCTCCATCTTCAGCTCTCTCTTTCTGCATACTGACTTCCCCAGGCCTGCACATGCCTCCTCTGAGGACCTCAGAAATGGGAGGATAGTTAGCCTAGAAAGAGCTTCAGTGGAGAAGGACATGCTAATAGGTACACCTGGGACTTTGAGCGACTCAGGCTACCTACAATGAGTGGCCAACAGAAGGTCCTTTTTAAACAAACTTGGGCCAAGGCAGAGCAGGTTTTTCTGGGAATCTGGACCATAGCTCAGGAGGAACTATTCTGTGTGAGCTCCAGAAGTGGCAGGTGGGTAGATGGATGGAGAAATGGATAGATAATAGATGAAAGAAGAAATTGATAGATAGATGGTGGATGGTTGGATGGATGGATGGATGGATGGATGGATGGATGGGTGGGTGGATGGTGGATGGATGGATGGATGGCGGATGGGGAAGTGATGGATGGGTGGATGGATGGATGGATTGATGGGTGGATGGATGGTGGATGGATGGGTGGATGGATTGGTGGATGGTGGATGGATGGATGGATGAATGGATGGGTAGATGGATGGATGGATGGTGGATGGATGGTGGATGGATGGA
>PVIU01025915.1:0-22886 GCA_004026605.1 Ondatra zibethicus | reverse complement strand
GATATGGGGTTGGTAAAGGTCTCTTCCCATCCATTTGGCTGCCATTTTGTCTTATTGACTGTGTCCTTGCCTTACAGAAGCTTCTCAGTTTCAGGAGGTCCCACTTATTTATTTTTGTTCTCAGTGTCTGTGCTACTGTTATTATATTTTAAAGTTGTCTATTGTGCCAATGTGTTAAACACTACTTCCTACTTGCTCTTCTATAAGGTTCAATGTGGGGGGATTTATGTTGAAGTCTTTGAACCATTTGGGCCTGATTTTTATGGCTGGAGATAGATATGATCTATTTGCATTCTTCTAAATGTTGAGATCCAGTTATGCCAACACCATTTGTTGAAGATGCTTTTTTTCCATTGTATAATTTTAGCTTCTTTGTCAAAAATCAGGTGTTCATGGGTTTATGGATTAATATCCGCGTCTTTAATTCAATTCCATTGGTCAACCTCTCTGTTTTTATGCCAATACCAATTGGTTTTCATTACTGTAGCTGTATAATAGTGCTTCGATATCAGGGATGATGATGCCTCCAGAAGTTTCTTTACATAATAGTTTTGGTTATCCTGGTTTTTTTTTTTTCCATAGGAAGTTGATTGTTGTTCTTTTGAGGTCTGTGAGGACTTGTCCTGGAATTTTGAATCTGTGGAGATAGAGACAGAGACCCACATTCACAGCTGAGCAATGGACTGAGCTCCCAAGGTCCAGTCAAAAAGAAGAAGGTGGGAGAAGATGAGCAAGGAAGTCAGGACTGCGAGGGGTTGGTCCACCCACTGAGACAGTGTGCCTGATCTAATGGGAGTTCACCAAATCCAGCTGGACTGTGAGTAAACGAGCATATGATCAAACCGGACTCTCTGAATGTGGCTGCCAATGGGGGCAGACTGAGAAGCCATCAACAATGACACTAGGACCTATTTCTCCATCCCTTAGGCCGGGATGGAGGGGTAGGGCCTTGGACTCCCCACAGGGGAGGGTATCATGCTATCATGCTTTCTTTAAAGGAAGCAGGGGGAGGGAAGAGGGGTGGTGGGAGCTGGAGGGGACTGGGAGAAGGGGAAGAAATGTAAATTATTTTGACTGAAAAAAATAAAAGAATATGAAAAGAAGAAAAAAAAGAGAAGAACAATTAATTTTCACTTGTAGGCATCCATTATCAACGGAAATAGAGCCAGAAGAGACCCCTCAATCTAAAAGCCTCTTTCCTGTAACTGCCAGTTCATTTTAATCACAAAATCTTCATTGGGCAAATTCAGCCTGTCTGATCTTTTATTGAAAGTGATGACAGAAATTAAGTGGCTTGTCATGCAACAATTATTAGCAAATCTGGTATTTATGACTCAGAGGTCTCAGGTTTCCAGTATGTTACTCAGCAATATACACTTCTTTCTCTTTTTGTCTGTGTCTGTCACATGGGGGTGGTGTTGTGACTGAGCCTCTGCAATAAAATTAATGCATTTAACTTTCAGAAACTGACAATCAAATTTTGTTTCCCACTCAGTCTTTATACTTTTGAAAATATGCTACAAGCTTCTTCTACAACTTTATTTCCCTTTACTATGGCAGTTCTTTTTCCACCTAGACTACTTCCTGAGAATATTAATCATATAGAATTATAAAGTCATTGCCATTTGTTTGAAATGCAGATCACCAGGTTTAGTAAGTGCAGATTGGATTTGAAAGAGAAGAGATTCAAATGCAACTTTGCTGCCAGAAGACATCGCTCATTCACTGATTTAGAATCTGTGAAAAGTGTGACAGGAAAGACTATGTCTTGGCAAAAGGGCTTGATACATGTTCAAGAGCAAAACTGAAACTATCCTTTTATGGTTTTTAGCCATAGATCACTAAAAATTTATCAACTGCAAAGGCTACTGGCCCTGACTTCTCCTTCCTCATTCCAGGATGGAAACAAACTTCAAAATTAGATATATCAAAGCATACACAATTCATTGCTGACATAATTGATTTAAGCTGTCTCTTATTGAAAAATATATTAATTATATTTCTGCCTTCTTATGTAAATTTAGAACTCATAAAAGAAACAGATGGACATCTTTTGGAGATTAATTTTCTTTTGACTAAAACACAAGAAGTTAGTTTTTTTTCATATTCAATATAGGTAAAGCTTCCTTCTCAAACTTTGAGCAGAGATGAAATGTTGGGAAATTATAAATGCCAACTTTACACTGTGATTATTTTGGGGAAGGTAACAATTACTGCCAACAACATTATAAGTTTCAAATAACAAAATGATTGCCTATAAAATAATTAAAGTAGAATCCATTCATGAAGCTACATATATCACATTAACTTAAAACTTTATAAAAATTGCCAAAATACAGTACAACTAAAAAATTTAAAGTAATGTTTTTAAATCTCCAATTTGTGCTGTCATGAAAAATTATCCTTGTAGGGATATTAATCACTAAGAATTATTTTGTCATTATGAAATTTTTGACAAACATGTGGTCTATGCCAGTCCTATTACATCATGTTGATGCAATAGTGGATAAAAGATGATATTCATACAATGTGGGGATTTGATATTGTAGTCTAACATTCAGATAAGACTGTACACAGGAAAATATGAGATGCTCATATATCAAATTAAGGAGATAACTAATTCAGATGTGAATGTCTGATGATGTCAAATGGATAAAAACAGGAATTTTAAATCTTGCAAGCAGTTGACTCAGCTAATGTCTCTTAGATAATGTCTGGTGGTTAAGTTTTCAAGATGGCTCTCAGTTAGTTAGATGAATGTATTTTGTATTAAAATTCAGAAATTCATACTTTAACTTCATGTGGCTATAGTGCTAAGAAATTACACATTAAGTGAGGCTGTGATGAAGAAATCCACAAGGCTATAGATGTATCATCATGTAGCATAGTTCTTATGAATTTAGTACTATTTTGAGAGTTGCTCTTATTTTACATTGTGATTTAGAATATTATGGGTTTGCCTAAAGCTTTTTTGCCACTATTTATTCTGAGTTTTTGTTTAGTTTGCTGTACTGACAATGGAACCTGATCTAACCAGATAACGATTGCAAACTAAAACCAAACACTTTAGAGTAATGCTTTGATTCATTGTCCTTATAACAAAACAGATTTGCCATAATTATAAATCCTATTAGTAGCCAGGGAGTGGTGATGCACACCCTTAGTCATAACACTCAGGATGCAGAGGCAGGCAGATTTCTGTGAGTTTGAGACTTGTCTAGCTAGTTCCAGGATGACCAGAGTTACACAGAGAAGCCCTGTTTTGAAAAAACAAACAAACAAAAGACCAAGTGAATTCATCTTATTAGTTTATCATATTTGATGCAGGATTGGTTGATTTCCCTGGTTAATTATCAAGATTTGTTGAATCTAATATTTTGTCCTTAGGTACAGACAAAGTAATTAACTGATTGTTTGGTGATGTTCTGCTGTTTGCTTCCTCCAAGAATTGGCAATTGGTAGTTTTACTTGATTACTTCCATCTCTGTTATAGTAAGGTGCAAAATCTTAGTTTTTGACTGTTTGCTTTTTAAGGATAACTTAAAGAAAATGAACTTGAAACATGGTGAGTAGTCTGAATTTTAGCCTTAGCAGCTGTTTATCTGAGGCTTTGGTGCTGCCTTAGCAAGTAATATGCTTGCCAAGCAAACATGAAGACTCAAGTTCAGATTTCCTACATACAATAAAAAGGTAAGCATTCCAGCAAGAGCAGGTTACCTAAGCACTTGGCTAGGGTTTGAGAGTGAGATTGGATAAGCATATCTTAATAACCAATTAAATGAATGAATAAACAAATGCTTCAATATACAGAGTCATCAAGGAAAGACACCTGACCTTAACTTTTAGCCTTCATCTGCATATAAGTGCATGAATGACATGTGTACACATCCTTACTAACAAGTATGTACCACGCACGCACGTACACACACATACACAAAGACAAACACACAGTAAAACAAAGATTCAAATTCTTTCAAATAATAAAACTTTCTTCACTAGTGATGATATGGAACATGATTTTGTGAAATATTTCTTCAGAAGAATTGATTTTCATGGAGTTAAGTATAGAAAGTTATGCTGTTTTGATTCTTTGCATTCATGCCAGAATTCTACATTCCCCAGGTTACGTCTTATTTTCAACAAAGTCTTTCTTACTTGCCAAATTCCACTGAAGTTACATGACAGTAGGGACTTTGCTATCATGGAAATCACCGTAAGATATAAGTGTTCATTATATATGCATGTGACTCAATGACATAAGTGAAGTTCTAAAGTGCATGTGATTGGAGACTCAAGAGTCATTATTCTAGAGAAAACTGTTCTGTAATGATAGCTAGAATTCACATTTTGCATTGTACTTTGAATTGTTAGTTGTGTGTCCACATTTTAAATTTGTTTCTCATAATCACTTTGTAAAAAAGGTAACATACAGTTTTCCTTGATTCTTTTGTAGATTGAATCTAGAGCCTATACAATAGTTCATAGTCTGGGAACACAGGAACATTAAAGAAGAGAATTAAAAGTTTCTGGAATGTGTGGATAAAGTCACAGTGTTAACGACTTCCATGAAATACTTTGGGGAATACTTTGGAGTTAATACAGGATCTTCTATACAGTTGTGAATATGTGGATACATATTTCTGGGTGCTCCAATAACTTCAGAGTTATTGTGAGAATCAAAGATGGGAGCAATAATACAATGTTCAGAGTAGTGTCTGAGAACAAAAAAAAAAGTGATATGAGTATGTATTATTTCTAATTGAGGGTTCTTTCTAATCCTACTAAAAAGGTTTTTTTTCAGAATTGTTGTAATAATTTTCTTCAAATACACATACCCATTCCATGATGCATTTCCAACTATGGTAACATGTATAAATTATACCTGCTAAAATCAAATTTTTGGATTTTAAGTTTTTTTTGTATTCACAGAATATCAATTTATAATTTGTTGGAGAGAGGCTGCTTGTTTGTTTTCTGCTGCTCAGCAGTTCAGACCTGAAATAATCACACAAACTATATTATTTAAATTACTGCTTGGCCCATTAGCTCTAGATTCTTACTTGCTAACTCTTACGTCTTAATTTAACCCATTTCTATCAATCTGTGTATCACCAGAAGACTGTGGCTTACTGGGAAAAGACCCCGCATCTATCTCAGGCAGGGCTACATGGCTTCAATCTTGACTCTACCTCCTTTCTCCCAGCATTCAGTTTAATTATCCCCACCTAGTTCTACTCTACCCTATCAGGCCAAGCAAGTTCTTTATTAACCAACCATATGCATGGGACACAGAGGGGAATCCCACATCAATAATAATTATTAGCATATTGGTTTTATAAGCATTTTCATTTGGCATTAAATTAAAATACTCTTTCTAGAAGTTCTGTTAAATAGAATTAATAGTGACTAAACAGAGCTTAAGAGACATAACAAAGACAAAGACATTTTATCTATCTTATCATAAGTTTTATATAAAACATAAACCTATTCTTCAGGGACATTCTTTGAACTTTGAAAACTTTGTTGTAGTTTTTAATAGATTTTGTGGATATTTTATGTTTGAAAAGTCAACGTTCAGGAACAAGAATTCTACATCAGAAATGTATAGTAGGCATATGTGTTGTTTTCAATTTCACTAGAATGAGACATCTCACTTCAGTCTTTATTAGGAATATTTTTAGCTTTCAGGCATTAAAATTGGGGTGACACAAAGATAAAAGAAAGAAGCTGAATTATGTTGTACTGTGAATTCAAAAGTAAATAATATATTGAGTATTTGAATCTATAATTAAAACTAAAAGAAATTATTAAATATTTTATAACCTTGTGAAAACATAAAAAGAAACAGTAAAGAAAATTTGATAAATGTAAAACATATATAAAAATTATATAGATAAATTTTTAATTAAAAATCATGAACAACTTTTGAAGACTATAAAAAGCAAATTACTGATGTTAAAAAATCTGATCAAGCAATAAAAATAAGATAAATATATGTAAATATACTTAAAATTATTTGTTGAATATATAACATATAACACAATATACTTTATAGGAATATAAAAGCCTAAATGTGATATTAAGATTTTCCATGTCATCACTGGCTGAAGAATAATGAAGTGTTTTGTTTAAAGACTTTGATTTATTTGTACTGTTTTGCAAAACTCAGTTATGATTCTTGTTTCCCAATACTAATTAGACTCTCTTAAGAACTTACCTGAAGGTGAATAAACACAGAAAATTCTCTAAGAGCATGTCAAGGAAGTAAATTCACAAAAATTTAACTTTCAGAAGGAAGAATTATAGTTAAACAGAAGTAGGAAATAGCAAGAGCTAATTAGCTACCATTTGTTTGTGCTGTGTTTTTAAATCAACTACAAAAATTTAATGAAGAGCAAATACCCAGAATCAACAAATTCCCCACCCAAAATTACTTGATTGCATTCATACTTATGATTACAATATCAAAATATCACTTTATAGTTGAGGGAATCTATATATTTGAAGTTTGGGGAAATTATTATTTTGTTTGTTGTGAAAACTTTTTTAATCATACTGCACTAGAAATCATTGGAACCTCTGGGAGCTGACATTATCCATGGTACTTCATTGTCGAAGTCAGAGTTACACATGGCATAGTGTGTAAGGCATAATGTATGCATTGTGTTCATGGATGCCTGGAGGAATAATGAAATAAATTTAGTGACGAATCTACTAACTGAGAAGTTGTAACATTTGTCAATGAATCAGAGACAATGAGGCAATTTTATAGTAGACAATCTGCAACTTAGATCCATACTTCAGTAGATACAACTTATTCATCAATATTTGGCAAGCACAAATTGGTAAATAACAGTACTACATTTAGAAAAGGGTTTGCATATTTATGACAACTTATTGTTAGCAAAATTAGTACTTCTTATATATTTGGGGATAGTATTACAGACAACAATGTTCTGTTCATAGCAATAATTTCCCTTAATTGATTAAATTTGTGCTAACAAACAACATATTTAATGTAAGCCAGAAGAGATACCACCCAAATTCTACATGGCTTTTTGTTTGTTTGTTTTGTTTTGTTTTTAAACGTCGTTCTCCTTTTATTCTTAAGATCTCAAAGAATTTAGCAACATGGTTGCATGCAATTGTAACAACACCTGTAACTGGGTAAGTAAAGAGTTTGTGAATGAAGAATGGTGAATACTTATTTGATTCAGAAGCTGCTTTTTTGGGGATCAAAAATACCTGACTAGTTCTCACAACACAGTTATTTCAAAGTTACTCTGGTTATGTCATTTAACTAACTATTACTATAGACATTTTTGACATTTTAAAGCTCAATTTTCTTGCCTTTAAAATTGGAATGATAGTAACCTGCCTCTCTGTGAGATGTTGGATGTGAAAAGAGACAAATTATAACACATTCACACAGTCCCTCTAAATCAGTACTGAGCAAACAACTCCTGCTAATTGTCATAAGCAAACATAAAAATATTGCTGAATTTTGACAGGAATTATTTAAAATAAATTATACTGTCTACTAAGGATACATGAAGATAACCATGCTACCTTTATTATTGAGAGCATGTTGTCTTTAGTCTACATATTGCTTCACTAACACAAAAAAAAACATCTTAGAATGTGTCAGAAGCCAATAGATCAGAACTAGAGAATGCAATTTTCTGTAATAACATAAACATAAAATTTGGAACATAAAAATATCTGCAGTTGTGTTAAAATAAAAATTAAGGAAATCAATTCCTTGCAAAATGATTAAATATTGGTCTTTTATATATTTGTTGGTTTGATACATAGAGTCAAATATGTGACATTTACTCATTTAATATGATTACTTAGAGTAAGTTCTATTTAGAAACATAACTCTTCCTCTAATAAATTCATCACTTTATGACAATACAAGATACTTAGAAGTTAACAAAACGTTGATGGATTTTTACACTGGTGATGTATACAGGAATGTTAGAATGAAAGTTTCTCAGATCTCGTCTGACTCAAATGTAAGTTCTCTAAATATCACTGTAAAGATTCCCATTTTTTGAATAACTGTGAAGTTTCTGCTCATGTACTTTTGCAAACAGATAAGGAATGCCAGGTAAGAAGTTCAACTGAATTCTTCCTGAGGATGGAGTACCTACTGATAAGTCCAGTGCTCTCTTACAAAAAGCAAGAGTAATACAGCTTGTCTTTACTAAAACCTCTTGGCTCACGTACAGATGTACACTTGAAAATCTTTTCAATGTTTAAATGATTATTAGTGGAATAATTGTAGGGAAATAATTTAACATTAAGGAAAACGTGTTTTATAGATTTCTGTTTGTTCATTCTACTCTGTTTTCTCAGGACTTTTTCTTCTGTGCCACCATAAAAGGGCAGAAGAGTAACTGAATTATTCTTCAAATAAATAAGATCGGAAAACTTTTGCTGAGTCTAACAAATGCTTCCAATGTTCCTTTCTCTTCACAGATATGAAATTGATATAATCAAAAATACTTTATATCTATAACTTCAATATCCTTGTCTGGAAACTAATATGCACAGTACAAAAATTTAAGTATTAAACAACATGAAATAAAACTGTTTAGTGCCCACTAGATGTTAAATAAATGACATTATAACTGTTTTCCTTAACTAATATAGTTTCAGTTCCTAAAATAAGTTTGTATTGAGAACTGAATTTTCAAGGGTGAAACTCCATCAATTTCTGTTCCTCTGATGAAGAATCAGTGGAAGGAATCCCAAAACATCATATTTATACATTATTCCTCATAATAAACTCTTCCTAGTTGTAAACTAGTCTCTTTGATTGAGAAAATGTCATAATGTGTTGCAATATAGAGAAGACATGGTATAGAGGTGCACAGCATGTGAAAAACAATTTAGGGCTTCCTGCTAGCCTGCATTTCATCTTACCCTTTGATGTCTGTGGACCATTCATCAGCATTACTATGTCCTGAAATCACCTTTGAAATTTTAATCAATTTAACATTGGCGTATCTATAGATTACACGAAATAACTTTTGCTGTCTCTTCGCAGCACCTTTGTCATATGAATGGCTTACAGCCTTCATATTTCTCAATATGAATTTGCAAGTATCCTTCTATCTCAATCTTGTTTTCAAAGGACAAGGTGGAAGATGACAATGCTGATGAAGATTAACTGAAAGACTAATTATTTATTCACTGGTTGGGGGATGAGGCATAGAGCTAAATCTTTCTGTCACGAATATTCATAACTAGTTCAGTTTAAATGTCAGATTTATGAGAACAAGCGATCCATCTCTATCATAAGTCGGATGCTTTATTTAAGGTAGGTTCAGAAGACTCTTGATATTTCTTGCTAAGCCATTCCCTCACTATCAGTTCTATAGCAATGTTCTTTACACTTTCATATGTCTTACATGGACGTACCTATGAACATTTAAGCTGACTTTACAATGATTTTAATTTATTGGAAATCTCTGTGTTTTCAGCTCTAACAAAGATTTTATTAATTATTGCTTTGGTTAAAAGACTAATTTAGTTGGTAGAAAGATTATCTATCATAATACCAGCACATATGTACTACTTTTTAAATTTAATATTACTTTACTTTATTTTGTTTTTATGAACATTTAGATAAATGAGAATTTTGATTAAAGGATAAACTTACTTTTAAATTAGCACATAATTTAAAAGATGTCTAAATCATAACTAGTTAATATAAAGAGTAACATAAAATAATTTATTGTAACTATATCCTTTGTCAAGTTCTCTGATTGCAACTATTCCAAGTTAAGATGATGAATACATAAATTGAGAAGATAAGTTTTAACTCTGTAGCTAAATATTAATATGTTTTTATTCATCTTTGTAAAAATAACTGAAAATTATGCAAACATATATTTTAGGTTACATATAAATGAAAAAATCACATGACGTAATCTTTTAATCATTTAAAGATAAATGCCTGCTGATGTTTCTTAATTCAATTTAATTTTATTTCAATAGTTGTTTTACTTTCATATACATCTGTGTATGATGCTTGACACATTCTGAGGCCAGATGAGGGCTTCATATCCCTCATAACTGGAGTTAAAAAAGGTTGTGAGCTGTCATGTGGGTGTTGGGTATCAAACTTGGTTCTCTGAAAAGCAATTAGTGTTCTTAAACAAGGGCCATCTCACCAGCTCCTGAAGAAAAAGTGTCTATTGCTTTAAATGTATTCTAAAGTACAATAAAGAGTAACTGTGTGAGTTTCACACTTGGTTAGGTACAGAAAATTTGAGAATCAAAAACAAATGTGAAGATTTCCATCTTCTCCTGAAGAAAGAGCTGAGAATGACTGTGCTGACGAAATGGGACATCCAGCAGCTTATTCCACAAAAATATTCAAGTAATATTATCTTGAATAAAGGAGAAACAATTAATCTTGTATTTAGTTATGACCCCTTAAGCATGATTCAGTTTATAATTATGCAATTTAAATATCAGTTTTTCTTGGCCAAGTGATTTTTAAGTTTGAAATGTTTATTGAGTTATGCAGAGTCACCGAGAGTGTTTTGGTCAGAGGTTATGACAATAGCTCATGGTTTTAAATAGTCTGTAAATTTCTCCTGAGGAAAATACTTATTTTGTATGAGTTATTATCCTAGGATTCTTGAAGGCTAAGAAGGCTGGTATTTTAATACACTGTGATGCACATTCTTGAACAAGTCATTAGGTCTTGGACACATCATCCCAAGAAAGATATTTCAAATAAGGCAGGTCCATTCCTGTGCTTTCTGTGCCCTGTTTATTATCACTTGTCTAGTCCCTTCAAACTCAACTATGAACTGTAAAGATCAATTGCTCCCAACCTATCCTAAATAAACACCCCCTCTCATTGTCTCTTATTTTTGCATCATGATTCTCCCCACATAACATCCACATAACCCTAAATCTATTCTTTTAAAAGAATAAAACTGGAAGATAAAATGCCGCCCATTCTTTGCTTTATGTGCTCACATTAAGCAAGCAGGGTCATTGTTTGGCATTTTTGGTCATTCCTTAGAGTTTTGTTGCTCATAAGTTCAATGAGTATGTATTTTATGAAATTTACAAAGTGAAAAAGAAAAGCAATAGGAAGGAATAAAGAAAGTTTTGTGAGTTTTTGCTTTTGAACTATATATTCATTTCCCTTTGCTTCAGTCACTAACTGCTAGAATTCAGTGACTTAAAACAAGTCTCTCTTCACACCGTCTTGGAAGTCAGCACTCTGGAGTGTCTTTCACAGGTCTGAAGCCACGATGCTGCCAGGGTTGCTCCTTATGGAAGCTGAGAAGAGGGTCTGTTTCCTTGCCTTTTCTGGCTTTTCAGGACAGTTTGAATTCCTTCACTCAAAACCTTCCATTTTCAAAGCCAGCAAGGACATATGGAGTCCTCACATCCACTCTCTGACGCTGCTGCCTCCCTCTTCCACTTATAAGATCCCTTATGATTGGACATGATACATGGTGAAAAACTAAACTCCATACCTCAAAGAATCATTTTCAACTCCTTTTCATAATAAAAGTCTTCGAGACATTAAGGATACTAGGAATATACCTAAACATAATAAAGTTGGTTTACAGCAAGCCCACAGCCAACATCAACTTAAATGATAAGAAATCCAAAGCAATTCCACAAAGATCATGAACAAGATGAGGCTGTCCACTCTCTCCACACCTATTCAAAATAACACTTGAAGTTCTAACTAGAACAATAAGAAAACTGGAGGATATCTAGGAGATAAAAATTGGAAAGGAAGAAATTAGAGTATCTTTATTTGCATATGGTATAAAATATCCATAAAATACCATAAAATATCCACCTGAAAACAAAATCAGATGATAAACACTTTCAGAAAATAACTGAAAACAAAATTAACTCAGATAAATCAGTACTTCTCCTATATATAAATAATAAATATTCTCAAAAGACATGAGATGTCTTTGAGTAAGTCTAACCAAGCAAGTGAAAAATATGTATGATTGAAAACATTAAGAAAAAAAAGAAAGAAACTGGCAAAAATTTAGAAGGTGGAAATACTTGCCATGCTCATATATCTATAAGATTAATATAATAAAAATGGTCTTCCTATTGAAAGCAATCTTCAAACTTGATGCAGTTCCCACCAAAATTCCAACATAATTCTTTACATATTTTGACAGGACAATCTTCAGCTTCATATGGAAACACAAGCCAAAAATATCTAAAATCAATCCTGAAATAATAAAAGAATTGCTGCTGGAGATCTCATCAGCCCTGACTTCAAGCTGTACTAGACAGCTCTAGGAATAAAAACAGCATGATATTTGTGGGAGGTCCTTTTGTCTGTGTGTTGCTTTTCTTGGTTAATGAATAAAGAAACTGCCTTGGCCTGTTGATAGGGCAGAACTTAGGTAGGTGGGGAAGATGAAACTGAATACTAGGAAGAAGAGTAAGAAAAAGGAATGCCGTGGATCCACCAGAGATAGACGTGCTGAAACTTTGTTGGTAGGCCATGACCTCATGGTGATATACAGATTAATAGAAATGGGTTAAATTAAGATATAAGAGTTACCCAATAAGAAGCTAGAGCTAATGGGACAAGCAGTGATTTAATGAATACAGTTTCTGTGTGATTATTTTGCGTGTAAGTTAGCCAGGAGGTAGGGATGAACAAGTGGGCCCTCCTCCTGCAAGTATTGGCACAAAAACAGATAAGTCAGTTGATCAATAAAATCAAGATGAAGACCCAGACATAAATCCACACACATATTGGCACCTAATTTTTTATAAAGAAGCCAGAAATAATCACTGATGGAAAAGGCAGCATCTTCAACAAGTTATGCCAGTCAAACTAGATGATTACAGGTAGAAGAATCCAAATAGATTTATTCTTATCACCTGTACAACTCAACTGCAAATGGATTAGAGTTCAACACAGAATCAGAGAAACTGAATCTGTTAGAAGAAATAGGGTAATACTTTCTGAACACAATGTTAGCACTGGCACCAAGAATAAGTAGAACTTCATGAAAGTGAAAAGGTTTTGGAAGGGAAAGGACATCATCAAACAAAGTGGCGGTATACAGAATAGGAAAAGATTTTTTTACCAATTCCACATCCAATGAGGACTAATATCCAAAAAAACATAAAAAATTAAAAAAACATAATATCGAAAAATTCCAAATAATCCAAATAAAAATGGAATCCAGACCTAAACACAATTTTCAATACAGGAATCTCAAAAAAAAAAAACCAACACTTAAATATTCAACATCCTTAGTCATTGGAAAAATGCAAATCAAAACTGCTTTGAAATTCCATTTTTACCTGTCAGAGTGACTAAAATCAACAAAATGTGACAACTCATGCTGGCAAGGATGTGTAGTAAGGAAAATACTTCCATTGATGGTGAGAGTGAAAACTTGCACAGTCACTTTGGTAATCAGTGTAGCAGTTTCATGGAAAAAAAGGAATTGATCTACCTCAAGACCCAGCTATATCACTCTTGGACATATACCCAAAGGATGCTTCATCATACCACAGAGACACTTTGTCATCATTATTCATTGATGCTATATTCATAATAGACAGACAACCTAGATGTCACTCAACAGATAAATGGATGAAAAGACGTGGTCCATTTATACAGTGAAGTACTATGCAACCCTTAGAAATAGTGAAACCATAAAATTCACATGTAAATTGATGGACCTACATCATTCAAAAAAGTCATCCTACATGAGCGATTTCAGGCCCAGAAAGATAAATATGCTGTGCAGTTAATACTATGGATATGAACTGTTAAGTCAATGATAACCAAGCTACAATTTGTAAAACCAAAGAGGGTAAGTATATAGAAAGGGACCAGGCAGGGAACAGATAGATCTAATTAGGAGAGGGAAATATAATAAATAGTCATGGATGGATTGGAGAGGCTTGAACTGTAGAGTTAATTGCAGAGAGGGAGGACATATGGAGAAGGATAGTCAAAATTTACTGACATTTGAATGGGGGTACAGAAACAAATAACAACCAAAGCATCCTAAAATACACACATATTTGGAGGAGATCAAAATAAAATCACCTAATAATAGGGAAACAGAGCCCTAACTGGTCATCTATTGTTAACAAATGAAGCTTTCATTACCAGGATTGGATTACAGCTAATTTAGCTGTTGGCCAAAGAGGTCCCTTGGGAATCACCAAACAACCCAGTCTATTGCCAAAATTATAAATTGTTCTCCAGAAACTGACAGCAAGGCCCCATTACTGAAGACAACACTTACACAACACATTGAACATGGAAAATTTGAGCCCGTGCCAACATAGAGTTGTTTTCCCTGTGTTCTAGCACCTTTGGTTCAAAAAGATACTCTGCACATTACCATAGTTGAAACAGAAACAACAAACCACCCACAAACACTTTGATCTATATTGCTGTCCTACTGTGGCAATGGTGACACAAAGCTCTTGGATGTAAACATCCAATATCTAATTTGACTTTCTGGCCGCTCCATGAGATACCTGGTATGACTTGGTTGACTAGGAACTTAAGATTAGGTTCATAGACCTGTTGGGCTCTGAGGAATCAGCACAGCTAGACATGGGGTGGGAAGATCTTGCTTGTCACATCTGGCACTGACTGTCTGGCACAATTATGCTCTCTCTGTAGAATCACCTTGCTAGTCCAGATATCTGGATAAGTAACTTTTGTTGGAAGGTGCATACTGTGACCCAGAATAAAAGATAGGAATCTGCATAATACCAATAAGATTGAATGGGAGACAAAGAGCCACATCCCAATGCTGGGCTCTCTGCCTTGGGCCTAGAATATAAAACATGGGCCTACCGAGCACCTGATGGTGAGCAAATACATAGCGGGGTAGAAAAAGGGAGAGAGATATAATGGTTCATGTCCTGTAGAGAGAGACAGAGCCAAAGAGATAAAGACAGTGAGAAGTGTGGGCTGGGGTTGGTGGGGTACTTGCCACCTGGGACCATGATGTTGTTTAGGCCTAAGCTGAGGCCAAGGAACATGTCTGTACTTGTGACCCTGCTGCAGCTATGGTCTGTGTTGATGTCCTTGACTATTAGTACCACTGAAGGCCGCTAGAGGATAGAGCTGCACAGATTTGGATCTGGCCCTCACTGGTGCAAGACTAAGAACAGGTTATAGCCTCTCACTGGAGAGAACTAGCAGGTTCTCCACCTCACCTGGGCAGCATGACACAGATGACCCTGTTGATGAGGGTATGGGCATGCTGGCCCTGAGGACATGAGACTTAAAAGGATAGTTCTGCCTTCCCCTTGTCTACCCTGTGGTGATGAGGGAGATGCCATCTCCCCCCACCTCATACTTGTGGCAGGTGGAAAACATGATCTAGTCCCTTGACAACTGCAACACTGGTGAAAGCAGGCCCTGCACCTCACCTAGGCAACTCAGTAGAGCTGACCCTGCCGGTGATGGTACAGGTAAGCCAACCCCAAGGGTGTAAGTGTGAGAGAGTTAGCTCCATTTCTCATTTTCATGAAACATGGGTGGAAAGAGGTACATTCCCTTGCCCATCACCCCTCACTGCCTACAGCACTCAGGTGAGCAGACCCTGCACCTAACCTGGGCACCATAGTGGTGCCCACTTTGCTGATGAGGGCACAGATGAGTCTTCCAAGAAGTTGTGAGAGTGGGAGAGCTGGCCCTTCATTCCCTGTCTGTTGTGTGGTGGTGAGGAAGAGGGAAAGATGCCCTGCCCTTTCACTCCTTGCCACCTGTGGCATACAAGAAAGCTGAACCTAACCCTCACCAGATATAGAAGTAGTTAGAGTGGATGGATCCTGCACCAGCCCTTGGCAATACAGTAGACCTGATCTCATTGACAGAGGTGTTCTCCGGCCCTGAGAACATGAGTGTGACAGACAAAGCCATACACCTCATCTATCATAGGGTGGTTTGGTCAAAAGAAAGAACCCCCCCATTCCCCTTGAGGACTGTGACAGGTGGGAGATCCATCCCTGAGATCACTAGAGTGAGAGATTTGGTCCTTTCTCTCACCAGTAACAGCACTATACAAAGTGGCCCCCACTCCTTGACTAGGCAGCATAGGTAGAGCTGGTCCTGGTGGTGTAGGTGTGAGCAAGTTGATCGTGAAGATATGAAAGCAGGAAAATTGGCCCTTCCCCTTCCTGCTTTCTATATAGGATGAGCTAGCAAGAACAGTACTGGAGAGCTCACCCTGGCATTGAGGATGAAGAAGAGTTGGTGGGCTGACCAACCCAGCAACTACTCACACACACAACAGTTGGCCCATCCCACCATCCCATCATCTACCCATCTACGATCTGTTGTTGTTGTAGGGGCTGGGGCCAATTTGTTATAAAGAGGATGCTTATTTATTTCCCAGACTCCCAAAATAATCACACAGAAACCATATTATTTAAATCATTGCTTGGCCCATTAGCTCTAGCTTCTTATTTGCTCACTCTTACATCTTAACTTAATCCATCTCCACTAATCTGTGTATTGCCACATGGTTGTGGCTTAATGGTTAAAGTTCCCTCTGACTCCAGTGGGGCTACATGGTCTCTGCCTGACTCCACCTCCTTTCTCCCGGCATTCAGTTTAGTTTTCCCCACCTACCAAAGTTCTGCCCTATCAAGAGGCCAAGGCAGTTTTTTTATTCACCAATGGTATTCACAGCACATAGAGGAGAATCCCATATCATGTTGGAACATGTGAATGGTCTGATCTTGCAGACCCAAAGTTACAGGATATCCATGATACTGAATAGCAACAGAATATCCAAGAAGAGAACCAGTGATATCCCAGTATTGATGATGCAGCAAAAACCAGAGACCTAAAACCATACCAACCTCTCAATGCAATGAATATTTGCAAGTAAAAATATATAGACTAAAGGACTATTTGACTCATTGTGTCATGTTACAGAATCCACAATGAGTTCTCTCTCTCTCTCTCTCTCTCTCTCTCTCTCTCCCTCTCTTCTTTTAAATTTTGGCTGGTTTTATTCTGTAAGGGGGAGTTGTAAAGGTAGAGAGTGGATAGGAAGGGACTTAAAGATGAGTGGGATCAAGATACATGATGTGAAATCCACAAAGAATCCATGAAAAGTTACATTTTAAAGAAAAAGAACTTGAGACTAGACAGGTGAGGAACCTAGGCTACAACTAAATACTACTGTTCCAAAAGAAAAAAGAAAAAGAAAAGAATAAAATTACTTTTAATAACATTCTGCCATATTCAGAGATCAGTGTCTTGCTCAGCTATCATCAGAGAAGCTTCATCCTGAAGTAGATGGAAACAAATACAGAGATCCACATCAGATATTATGCAGTGAATGAGAGAACTTGGAAAACTCAACCCTAAATGGGATGTCTCATTTAGATCTCTCCCATCAGGGCTCAGTGATTAGTGAAAAAAGAAGTAAAAAATAGGCCCTCGGAATCACAAAGACTCATATGAACTCACACAGACTGAAAAGGCATGCACAGGGCTTGCATGGGTCTGCATAATTTATATTATGTCTTTAGGTTTAGTGTTTTATGGGATTCCTGAGTATGAGAACAAGTGGGTCTCTAAAATTTGTGCCATCTCTTGAACTGTTTTCTTTCTGTCTGTTTGCTATGTCCAACTACATTGTGTTACTTTTTGTTTTGTCTTATTATATTTTTATTTCACTTTAAAAAATAAAATGGATCTTTCATATAATATATTATTAATTAAATTTATTCATTCTTTTACATCTCAACTGAACTTTCCTCTCTCCCCTATTCTTCCATTCCTGTCTCCCACTTCTGTTTTGCCAATACATTCCTCCTTTGTTTTTGATCAGAAAGGGGCAGGCCTCCTATGGGTGTCAACAAAGCATGGCACATCAAATTAAAGTAGGAATAAATACCTCACCTTTTATTAAGGTTGGTCAAGGCAACCCAGTCTGTGGATTAGGTTCCCAAAACCCAGTCATAATGTTAGGTACAGCCTCTGCTCCTATTGTTAGGAGTCCTTCAAGTAGACTAAGCTACACAACTATACGACATACGTAGAGGACCTAGGTAGGTAACAAGCAGTCTCACTGTTTATCAATCTAGACTCTGTAAGCTCCTATAAGCTCAGGTTAGTTGATTCTGTGAGTTTTCCTGTAATATCCTTGACTCCTCTGGCTCTTACTTCCCTTTGGCAGGATTCCCTGAGCATTACCCTAAGGTTAACTTCGGGTCTCTGTATCTATTCCCATCAGTTACTGGATGGAGGCTCTCAGATTACAATTAGGGTAGTTACCAATCTATGAATTTAGCTTAAAATTTTTAGGCATCATTACATTGATCTTTTTTCTCCAATCATGTTTGGTTCTATCCTAGGTCCCTGGGACATCCAGCCTATGGGTTTTGACACTCCAGGAAGTATCAGGTGTGGACTCACTCTTGAGGCATGAGTCTGAGACTGGAGCAGTCATTAGTTGGCTACTTTGGCTATCTCCACACCAACTTTACACTCCCCTGCACATCCCATAGTCATATGGCTAGATTGGTGTGCTCATCCCTCCACTGGAAGCCTTGTCTGGTCAAATGAGATGACTAATTCAGGGTACTTATCTACTCGTGCAAGGAACCTTAACTGGAGCCATCACAGTAGATTCCTGGAGTTTCCCATGCACCAGATTTTTAAGTAACCATGAAACACACACCCTACTTTTCAGCCATCTCTTTCAGTACTCTCCCCCTCCATATCCCCCTCAAACCAATCCCTCATATTCTCATCTCCTCCTGCCACACTTCACCCATGAGATCTCTTGTATTTCCCCTTCCCCAAGAGACCCATGCATCCCATGTTGGCCCCTCCTTATGGTAGGAAATCCTTCAGCCAATAGCCCATTTGGGCGTGGCCTCTTATACTATAAATGCCCATGTAAAGCATGTATGCTCTCTCTCTCTCTTTTCCGGCTGCTGGACTCAGTTGTTGTTCCCTGATCGAGTACAGAACTGTAATCTGTAAGTCTATCCCTAAATATGTAACCTTTTATTATACACAATTCTGAGCTAGTGTGGGATTTCTTTTTAGCATACTTCTTCATCTAGCACCCCACATGGATCCCAACTCTACAATTACGGGGTGGACCAGTCTAAAAGGCCTAAACACTCCAGAGCCCACAAGATTTCCGACCCCTGCCTACTTGGCTTACTTTCACCTACTAAGCAGTTTTTTGAAAAACTCCACCACAGCAGAGCTAAGTGTGGTGACTTGGAAATTTACCAGGCTTGTGCACATTTTCCCCAACTGCCGCATGCCCTGCTGTGTAGCAACTTGCGCAGCTTCTGGTTTGTGCTCCCTGCTCATGAGTTCTGGACTCCTTGCTCCCTGTACAGAATTGATTTAATTGATTTTAGGTTGTAATGCGTAGCATATTTGTTAGTGTTTAACCAGGCACCAAGGCAGAAAACCAAAGCAGTGCAGTACTGTTTGTGCCACCATTGATTGTGCTGCCACATTGTAACTCTTCACCATGTGGATGCATGAAAAATAAAGATTATTACACCTAAAACATTTTCCTGAATCTCAAAAGAAAGGTAACTATTTGATTAATAACTAAATCAATAAACTTGAAAGTTATGTAATTTCAGACAATATTACCATGCAAATTTTAATAACCTTTTTGCTGATACTATGTATTGTATTCTGCAATGCTGATATGGTTATCGTGACACAATCATTTATTGGATATTGGGACTCAGTTTTTTTCTTCATATTAGATCCTTAAGAAAATGGTTTGATAACAGAGCCAAGGATGAGGCACTTTTAGGTATGATACAATCTTTACAGACTAATAATGAACAGCTAGCTAACAAGATTAATAGCATCAAAAATCAAAGTTACCTGAAAAAATTAATACTATTGAAAACGTTAATTTGACACACAAAATTCAATCCATGTAAAAGGGTATTGAGAAATTATCTGAAGGAATTCATACTGTTGAATTTGGCAATCAAAATCTGTTAAAAGTTATGATACGTTAGCAGATAAAGTGTCTCTTCAGGAAGACAATCTGCATACCATCCAAATAAAGATTTTATCTTTAAAGGAAAAATTTCAGACCTTGGAGTCATGTGTGGAGAATGAAGACCAGAGGCTGAGTGCCTCAATGAAATTACTAGAAATATATACAGGCCTGGATATTCGGGCTTTACCAAAGACAGCAGTAAAAAGATTTGAAACAATTTAGAAAATTATTGGAGCTGATGATCAGGGAACGAAGGCACAAGGGCAGGATTTAACATCACTAGTGCCTGTCAGAGGTGACTTATCCAGGATTTAGCTCCCTACCCTGTAATCTACTCTGACAAAACATGGTGTTCTAAATGCCCAAAAAAACATACTGTTCTAGATGATGGCATAAACATGGAGGATAAATCAAAAATTCCAATAGGAAATAGGAAACTTATATTCTGGCAGACTTCTATGAATGATCAAAGGCCAAAGCTAAGAGAGTCTATAACTGGCATTGTAATTGTGAGTTTGACAGACATGGGTGTTGAATCTTTGCATCCAAATTGGCCTCTTCAAGTGGCAGATGTACAATTCCTAGGAATTGTAATGCTATCTCAAGTGGAACAAAGCACAAGATGGGTTGAATGCATAGGGCTAGAAGGACAGAGAGGAAGGTTAAGGCCATTTGTGGATGACATTGTAGTGAATTTATGGGGTTGTGACTTGCTGCAGCAATGGAATACTCAGATTAACATTCTTGAAGTCTCAGAAACTCATATTTATTGGAAGGATATTATATGGTACTACACACAAAGGTCACCAGCCATTCAGGCTGTACAAAAAAAAAAAGCAATTGCAAACCTTCAGAGGTATCAATGGCCCTACCTTTAAAATGGTTAACTGAGAAACCAACATGGGTTGAACACTGTCCTTTAACAGAAGACAAATTACAGGCTTTAGAAAGCTGGTACAGAAGCAACTAGATGCTCAATATATTGACAAATAAACCAGTCTTTGGAATTCTCTTGTATTTGTTGTTCAAAAGAAATCTGGTAAATGGAGAATGGTGACAGAACTAAGGGCTGTCAACAAGGTAATTCAACCTATGGGGCCCTCTACAGTCTGGAATTGAATTCCTCTCTCTTCTCTATTACCAAAAGGGTGGCCTCTTATTGATTTCAAGATTGTTTCTTCACTGTACATTTACAAAAAAAGGAAAGAGAAAAATTTGCCTTCACAGTACCTAGTTATGATAATTCTCAGCCTACTATGAGATACCTGTGGACCATCTTCCCACAGGAAATGTTTAATTGCTCTACTCTGTGAAAATACTTTTTAAGTCAGCCCATTGGAAATAATATGTAAACAATTTCCTAAATTTATAATTTACCATTACATAGATATTTTGCTATCTAATTCAAACTTAGATAATTTAGGAAGAATGTTTTAAGAAGTAAAGGAAGATTTGCCAAAATGGGGATTACAAATTGCTCCTAAAAAATATAGAGAGGAGATTCTGTCAATTACCTAACTTATGAAATAGATTTACAGAAAATTAGAACACAAAAGGCACAAATTAGGAAAGACTGATTATGTACTCTTAATTATTTTAAAAGATTGTTAGGGTGACCAGCTGTTGGGATAATACTTCATCTAATAGTTCATTTAAGGAAAACTTTAGAGGGTGACAAAGACGTAAATAGACCCTGGAATTAACAGTTGAAAGGGAATTGACTATCCTTGAAGAAAAATTGTAGGAGGCACATGTGGATAGGGTGAATTCAAATTTTAATTGCACTCAACTGAGGGGAGAGGGAGAAGGAGAAGGGAGAAGGGAAGGATTAGGGAGAACTTGGGAGAGTGGGAGGGTGGAGATGGAGGAAAGGTGGAGAAGGGAATAAGATATCTACATTAAGGGAGACATTTTAGGATTGGCAAGATACTTAGCTCTAGAGGGAATCCCAGGTTTCCATGGGGATGTCCCCAGCTAGGTACTTGGGCAGCAGAGGAGAGGGTGCCTAAACTAGCCTTGTCCCATAGTCACATTGATGAATATCTTGATCATCACCATAGAAATTTCGTCCGATGGGTGGAGATGGAGACAGAGACCCACATTCACAGCTGAGCAATGGACTGATCTCCCAAGATCCAGTCAAAGAGCAGAAGGTGGGAGAAGATGAGCAAGGAAGTTTGGACCGTGAGGGGCTGGACGACCCACTGAGACAGTGTGCCTGATCTAATGGGAGCTCACCAAATCCAGCTGGACTGGGACAGAACAAGCATGTGATCAAACTGGACTCTCTGAATGTGGCTGCCAATGGGGGCAGACTGAGAAGCCATCAACAATGACACTAGGACCTATCTCTTCTGCATGTATTATCTTTTTGGGATCCTAGTCTATTTGGATGCACACCTTCCTAGTCCGGGAGGGATGGGGAAGGCCCTTGGACTTCCCACAGGGCAGGGCACCATGCCCTTTTTTAAGGAAGCAGGGGGAGGGAGGAGGGGTGGAGGGGAGCGGGAGGGGACTGGGAGAAGGGGAGGAAATGTAAATTTTTTTTGAATGAAAAAAAATAAAAGAATATGGAAAAAAATTTCTGCCTCTGAAAATGGTCTGTCAGTTACTCTAGGCCTTAGCCAAAGCTGGTTGCTCCAACGTTGAAAATGAGTATATGCCCAAGAGTGGTATGGCTGGGTATTGCAGTAGATTTATTCCCAATTTTCTAAAAAACCACCATACTGATTTCCAAGGGAGCTGTACAAGTTAATACACCCACCAGCAATGGAGGAGTGTTCCCCTTTCTCCACATCCTGTCCAGCATAAACTGTCATTAGTGTTTTTGTTCTTAGCCATTCAGACTGGTGTAAAATGTTATCTCAT
>PVIU01025914.1:0-24133 GCA_004026605.1 Ondatra zibethicus | reverse complement strand
AAAAAAAAACCAATGAATTTTTCCTGCAGTTATCTTTGAAGCTTCCAGGAAGAATATGGGGCCCCATAACAACTCCACCTGGTTGATATGACGTCATGACACTGATAGTGCTACTACAAGGCCTGTTTTGGGTACCAGCTGCACAAGACGGTTCCAACTTGGTTAGCTGAAATGGTACACATCTTTTACAACGTTTTGGCCAGACTTCCACACAATACTCAGAGACTATTTGCAATCTTACCAGACATTAATCTTGAAATGTAACCATCATTTTACTTTCACAGGATCACCCTAGAGTAGAATGTCGTACCCATGACAGCCGGAAGTAATTCTAAAAGACGACATCCCCTCTCCCAGCAAAGTTTGTCCTCAGGCTTAGGGACATCATTTAGGGGTTGATTATAATTGGTATATGGTTGAGGGTTGGGGGAGGAATTTTATAAGCTCAGCGACCTTTTTGAAAAAAAAGAGGGAAAACTGGATGATGGGATAATAGATTGCTATTTATGAGTTATTGTTTACAGACAATTACATTGGTATAGATTCTTGCATATTGATACAAAGTCAAATTATATTGAATGTTGTATGCATGCATGCTTCTACCTCTGTTTAAAACATTTTTTATGTATTGATATATTTGGAAGTCATTGTCCTCATTTATTGCACAGTTATTTCTTGTCTTAGTCTTTAAGTTAGATAGGTATTAAGAATTATAGATCAATAGTCATCTATGTTTGTCATACTTATAGTTAGACTAATCAGGTTCTTTAGATGCATAGAGATTATATTCTGTATAGATAGATAATCTTCAACCACTTCAAGGATCTGTGGAACATGGCATTTAAATAACTTAGGGTTTTGTTGACATGAGACATAATTGCTCCTGGCAGCACCAATCTATTCCCAAGAGAATGCTGAGCACCAAAAACACTCTGTTTTCTTCTTGGCAAAACTGGTCTTTGGGCAAAGAAATGCCCATGCCTCAACTACTGACAAGATACAGTATCCAGAAATGGATAAACAGGACTGTCAAATCTTGCTAAGACAGGGTAAAACGGTTTTGAAAAATTTCTTGCCTTTGAAAATGGTCTGTTAGTTATTCTAGGCAATAGCCAAAGTTGGTCACTTCAACATTGAAAAATGAGACTTTGGGTGATTGCTCAGGTAGCTAATTGTATCTGTCATATATTGCTTGCTTTGGAAGCTACTTGATTGTACTTCCTGCCTGCTCAAGTAATATTATCTCCCTTCTCAGGCCTTCAATAGGATTGAAGATTAGATAATCATATTACCAGCTTCCTATGATCTAGCCAAGCCATCTCCAATACAAGACTTAGATTCCTTAGGATAAAATGTTTATTAAAACATTTAGTATATGTTCCTTGCTTAATATTGTTTATGCTGATTGTAATTCTAATCTTATACTTGATATCTGTTCCTAGTGTATATTGTTTTGTATTGGGTTTGGAACTCTCTTACTTAAACAAAAGGGGGAGGTACTGTGGGAGCTACTTCTGCTCCTTCAGCCAATAGCCTTTAAGATACCAGGCCACTGGGGCATAGTCTCTTTAGTTTTAAAAAGCAGCGGTAGCTGTGTGCTCACTCTCTTGCTTCCGGTTTCTGGTTGTTAGACTTTGTTTCTGATCACGGAGAGGGCTGTTGCCTGGGACGGTGATCTGTAAGTTTTCTCCCTTTAAATAAATAACCATTTTATTAATCACAATTTCAAAGTGGTGTGGGATTGTTTTATGACTTATGCCTTCAAGAAACAGATGCTAAAATACATTTGATTATAAATGCTGCTGGATTAATCCAACCTACATATTTTGAAAATGTCTTGACTTTAAAGTTTAATTCAAAAGATAAGTTACTTTGGAAAAGAGGTTTTGACTTTATGTCTACAGGGGACTGAGAAGCTGTGGATTAATTCTAGGTTAAGAAAAATAAGGTTTGATTGAGGAAGATTCCCTGAAAAATCTCCAATAGCAGTGGATGGTCCAGATGATCCAGTGTTTTAGAGTGCCTCTGTTGCAGTTTACTCTGAGTTCTACATCCAGAACAGCTTCAAGACTGCTAGCTGAGGTGATCCAGCTTCATAGAATACTGTAGTCAGGACTTGACCATAATCCTAAATTTTCTTTGTGTCCCCTTATGATTACCAGAATCCCAAATATTCAGGAAGTAGTCTAGAAAACTGCCCACATTACCCCCAAATAGATTTTGGATGTTTGTCTTTGTTTACTGCGTTGGTTACAAGTTATTATAGAGAGTGGTCAAAAAAAAAAAAGCTTTAAAAAAGGAGCCTACCTTTAGTGTTTTTGTTTTGAAAAGAAAAAGAAAGGGGTAAATGCTGTGAAATAATGTTCTTGGATACTGTAAATATTTGTCACTTGTATTAGTTTAATAAAATGCTAATTGGTCAGTGCCAGGCAGGAAGTATAAGTGGCATGACCAAAACAGGAGAATTCTGGGAAGAGGAAAAGCAGAGTCACACTCACCAGCCAGATGCAGTGGAAGCAAGATGAGAAAGTCTCACTGAGAAAAGGTATCAAGCCATGTAGCTAAACATGGACAAGATTTACTTGAAGATTTACTTCAAGATGTTACAGCTAGTTAATAATAAGCCTGAATGAATAAGCCAAACAGTTTATAATTAATAAAAGCTTGTGTATGTTACCTTGGGACTGATTGGCTATGGAATCATATAAGACAGAAACTTCTGTCTACAAAGTATGAACATTTGGACAAAAGTAATTTGACTTTCATGCATCTTTCCTTACATATATAATATACTCTCATCATATTCAACCTCATTTCCCCATATTCCTCAGATGCCTCCATAATAAGTTCCTCTTAGCTTAATTTCCTATTTGTTCCTTTACCCGACTGCAACCAATTAGTACTGCCCATATTCTCATGGTTATGGCGTCAACCACTAGATCATGGGCAATATAACAGTAGCCAAACTCAACCCACTGACATTAAACTTCTATATCCCCTTAGAGAGTTATGAGATAGTATGTTTTACAGATAAGAAGTAATTTCAACAAAACCTGTCCTCTCCAATTATTTTGAATATCAAATCTTTATGAAATGTAATTTCTGGCTTTGTGACATGCTCATCAAATACTCAAGAGAAAATTCTGAATTTGAATAAGCATAAAGAACAGAAACTATTTATAAATATATTTTGTAAATGACAACATTGGTTGTAAATATATTTTTTTATCCTTCAAGTGAACAACAGTAATTATAGGGTTCATTATTATATGTCAATAAATAACCTGTCAGTATTACCATTTTCCCCTATTCTGTGCTATCTTATTGCCCCTGTATTTTATTTCACCCCCTCATACCTCTCTCTCTGTTTTCATGTCTTCCCTGTCTTATTGTCCTTTTCCTCTTCCTCATAAACTTTTTTATTTTATTCTTTCTGCTTTGATTACTGGTCCCCATCTTAAACATGCACACACACACACACATAGAGCCACCCACGCACACACACATGCACTTTCTGTCTCTGTGTTTTTCTGTGTCACACACATATATTTGATATACACAAAATATTTGCCATATATTCATACACACCTCACATACACACACACACACATATATAAGAAAATATACAGCTGTATCAACCTGAGACTGTTGCCACATGTCTTGTAATACCACATGTCTTATAATACACCCATTTTTTTCAGTAAATTCAACTTTTTCATCCTAGTGAATAAAGTGTATTTTGTATATGCACCATATTGTCTTGTCTACTTATCTATTCCTTTCCACTGTAAATACATAAATAATCAACATGAATACAAGATATTCTGTGGATAGGATATAGTGGCCCTTGGCTATATGTCCTGGGCCTGTACAGATGGGTTGTTTTTATATGGCAGGACCATTTTTACTTTTGTTTGTGTGTGTGGAAAACTCGTATATTGATGTCCATAGTAAGAGTCCTTGCTTAGCTTCCCTCTAGCAGTGATTAATTACTCTTCCTTATCTTTATCTTTGCTAAAATTTGTCCTAGTGAAGCATGTTTTAAAACTTCAATTCATATATACATTTTGGTAAGCACTGAGAATTAAATGAAAAAGATTAGATTTTTGGTTAGAAAAATAACACAGCATATAAAAAGAGGAAACTTTAGAATAAAACTATGTGAAATTATTAAAAAATGTCCACCAAACACTGGATTTCCACTTAAATGTGGAAAGGATACATCTAATTTAGTCTTCTTACATTTTCATAACAACCAGTTTATATAAGAGAACACTTAGACATGTATGACTGTAAACATAGCATGTTAGTGCTCAGGACATAAAACTGAAATCAATAATTGTTTTATGTGACACATATAAGATACTCAGGATCCTACTGCTTACATACTGTTGGAATATCAGTATATTTATTCATGGACTACAGAAGTATCTAATCATTAGTTACTAATTGGTACAATTGGGCACCATAAAAGTCCTTATGATACAGACCACAACACACAATTTTTCTTTATTTTGTTTTGTTTTTGTTTTTGAGACAGGGATTCTCTAAGTAACAGTCCCAGCTATCCTGAAATTCCTTTTGTAGGCAAGCCTGGCCTCAAACTCACTGAGATTTGCCTGCCTCTGCCTCACTGGTGCTGGGATTAAACATATGTGCCACCAAAGCTTGGCAGTACTTTTCTTTGTTTTTTATAGCTTTTCCTACTTTTTATTTAGTTTTTTTTAAAAAAAAAAACCTATCTTTTCTCATTTTACATACCAATCCCAGTTCCCACTCCTTCCCCTTCACCCATTACCTTCTCCTTCCTCCCCATCCCACCCCATATCCACTCCTCAGAGAGGGTAAGGCTTCCCATGGGGAGTCAACAAAGCCTAGCATATTGCTTTGAGTCAAGACCGAGGTCCTCCCCACTACTTTAGGAGGAGCAAGTTATAACTTCAAAGAGAAAGAATTCCAAAGCACCAATATAAGCAATAGGGATAAGTCTTAGTCTCATTACCAGTGGCCCCACAGTCTGTCCCAGGCACATTCAGAGGTCCTAATTTGGTCCTATGCTGGTTCCTTCCCTGTCAGGCCAGAGTTGGTGGGCTCCCATTAGCTCAGTAAGCTGTTGCAATGGCTATCCCCATAATTTTGAGACAGGAATTCTCTAAGTAACAGTTCCAGCTATCCTGAAATCCCTTTTGTAGGCAAGGCTGGCCTCAAACTCACTGAGATCTACCTGCCTCTGCCTCACTGGTGCTGGGATTACACATATGCTTTGAACTCTTTGCTCGCATCCTTATTCCTCCCTCTCTTCCACTGGCCTTTGGGAACTCAGCTCAGTGCTCTGCTGTGGATCTCTGGCTCTGCTTCCATCAGTTGCTGGATGAAGGTTCTATGATGACATTTAAGGTAGTCATCAGTCTAACTACAGGGCAAGGTAAGTTCAGGCACCCTCTCTACTATTGCTTAGGGTCTTGTTTGTAGGTAGAAAATTCATTGCATGTATTAAGTAGCCTGTTTTCAATAATCTTTTTACCATTCATTTTTATAACACAATTCACAATGAATATAAGCAAATATTAATCCATTACACATAAGTTATCTTGATGAACACCACAAGTATATTTTATTAATAGAAATAAGTAGAAAAAGTACTCATATCAGTACTGAGCAGATAGGTCTACCGTCTGTTTTATGTATCTGATTTTTATTGAGTGATATTAACTTCACACAAAGATTCATAAAATCATTAGTAAGAAATTTATGTAATAGAAGTTGAAAAATTTAGAAGAAAAGTTAACATATATAGATCAAGAATTATTTAAATCAGAACAATAACTAAGTACTAGAATACCTTATGGAATAGTCTTCATATAAATACTAAAAAGGAAAAATAAATGAAACAAATATTATTTAGGTCTGTTTATATAGAACAATCTAGGAAATAAAATAAATTGAATCATAAATGAGTTATATTCATATCATAAATAAAATATTATTTGCTAGGGAGTTAATATAATCAGAACTATTTCTAAAATATTTCCTTTGTAACAAAGATAGAAAAAAAATGCCTATATGGAAAACATGGAGGAGTCACAGGTGTTCTTTCCTGATTTGGCCAGACATATTGAATGTTGCATTTATATATTTATTTTCCTGTCTCTGTCTCCATAAGGTTTTAATATCCTCATTATAGTAACTAATTAATTACCATTCTGATCCCTGGAGTGCCTGTTCTTAAAGACAGAACATGTAGAACTGATTTCATTATCACTGATGTGATCATTGAACTGTGGAATTATTGAGTTCTTTCTATTCTTCTTGAATTTTGAACATTTTTATCCCCACACTATACTCCCTCGAACTCTCTTACATATGCCCAATTATTTCCAGAAAATTCATAACTTTCCTCATTAATTTATGTTAAGGTCATATATTCATATATGAATGCAAAATTATAAATACAGAATAGCCTTGTAATACTATATTGTATTATGTTCTCAAGACTGACTATAAGGTATTCTCTGTTCATCACTCAATTTTGTTTCTCTATATGAATTGTCAGTTTCAAAATAAAATTATCTGATGAAAGTTGAAAGATACAGTAGTCCCAGTTCAACAATAGACACTGAGAAATTTATAAACACTTGCAAATCCTCCACAATAATTTAAGTATAAATTTCCCCTCACATTTGGAGGATAAATTTGTAATGAGGTCTTAATCTATGTCATGGCATGGTTAGGCTCCCATTTGAACCCAAAGGCTTTCTTTAACAGTAGCCCATTTCAGTTTCTCCTTTGGGGATTTTTAATGGCATTAGTCTTCTTAGGAGCCAAAGCTTTCAATACATTATAGTCACAAATCTTCAATAAAATGACTGTACTTTTGTTATAATATCTAAGAAACTAACCCCATACATGACATTTAGTGCATCTCTCTTTTATTTTCATAAAATATGAGTGAGTGTAGTGTTTGAGGTGGCAAAGGGTAACTTTATACGGTCATCAATTTCCTCCTTTTGCCTTCATCAAGGTTCTTGCAATTGACTCCATTTGTTCAGTTTGTCTGACAAGAACCTGAATATAGCAGAGTGTCTTCCTGATCTAATACTTATTTCTTAAAGATAAAACAGTGTATTATGGGCATAAATTCACAAATCCTGTAATTTTATCTTAATAATGCACTGTGATTCAGTTAAATTTGTGATATGATGAACATTTTTTGTTTGGGAGATCAGGTTTTCATTTTATAGTTCATCTATAATTCTATGTGATTTTATTCAATAGAAGTTGCTATAGAAAAAACAATTCTATATTATATTTGTATTAAATTTTATTTAATAATATGTTCAAATACGACATCAGCTAGCTATTATTCAAATGCAAATATTGGAACAGCTAGAATTCTGTAGACTGTAATTATGCAAAAGGAATGAATTCATGAGTAACATATTTTAAAAATTCCTAAAACATAAAATTATAAAAAATTGAAAAGCAGAAAGCCACTCTAACTATACTCCAGAGTAATAAAAACCTCCCTCTATTTTTTTCCTCCATTGCTCAATACTATGATTACTTTAAGACTTAGTCTGACCAGAGAACTTCTTTACAGCTTGTAGCAGACAAGAGAGCTCCTAGATCTTGATGTTTTCCTTAGAATGTTAGGATTACAGGTGTATACAATAGCTGTGTGCAGCTTTGAAATGCAAATGTTAGGCATTTGAACTCATATTCTCTTGCCTACACAAAAATGTTCTTATTTATTGAGGCATTTCATCTTTTTCTTTTCACTTTTAGCACTATGCTTATTTTTTATACATTTGTCTTGATTTGAAAGAAGTTATCTTGAAACTTTTGCTAGAAAAGAAAGACATAATGAAATAAAAATATTAAACTTATTTTATGTGAAACTTTTTCTATAACTGTCAATTATTGACATCATATTTGGTCTTTGCAGGAATGAAAACACAGAATGTAACTGTTATTCATTTGACATAATTTTCATAATTCTTAAAACATTTTATAATTATGTATGTATGATTTTAAATTGAATTAAAATTTAACTTAAATTGTACTACATATGACATACTATTCATCTGAAAAGCTATAGAATGCCTAAGAAGAATATCAGTGTCAGTTGTAGAAAACATTCCCTTGATTTTTTAGTCAAGGATTTTCCAGAATCTCTCAAGTAAATAATTCAATGTCATAGTACTTGGTTGCCACATGACTTTACCACCATCTAAAGTCAAATTTTTGTACTGTGAAGTTTTACAGCTATTAAACTTCATCAGAGATTTTTCTTAAGTGAGAGATAGTTAACACAGAAACTCAGAACTGTCCAAAATACAGAGGAAAATTATCTCTTAAGAGGTTAGCACAAACATCACATATATATGGCACTCCTATTCCATAACACTCCAGAAAACTTGCCACAAAAAGAAGCAGAAAAAAAAAATTAGGAGCCAGACATCAGGGAGAAGCAGGGAAAGACAGTGTCTTTTAGACGTGATACTACCAGTGTATTTATAAGAGCTTTGCTTACTTTCACAATTCCTGAATAAGCCAGTCAATGTTTCAGTACGGAAGCAGACATGGATCATGAGCCCACAGCACTACCTGGGGATCTATTGACAGTTGATGACTCCTAAAGGAAGGAAAGTCAGTTATGCATAAGGATGACATTCCTAGTATACCAACACATGTTCCTGTGTCCTTGCAACCCATGAGGACAGTATCAACTGTGATCCAATCATTCTGTTATATAATAAAAGAAAACATAAAGTTTCAAGTGCCACAGGTCTGTCTGTGTGGAATTGTGGTGAGAGCAGGAAGTAAATATTGTCTAAATACATTGTATAAATGTGCAGCATTGTCAAATAATCCATGAAAAATGGACTAAATAAGTAGTCAAAAATTCAGTAAAAGGCTTTTTTGGTGAAAGAAAAATACACCCTTGGAATACAATAATGATATTTTAAATGATAGACCTGAAAAAATTGACACCATTAATAAATGCAACTGTATCAGTCACACTCAAATTAACCATAGGTTACAGGTTAGAATGCTTTAAATTCAAAATAAAAAAGAAAATAAAGATAAAACAAAAGGAAGATTGACTTCTTTCTAGGAGACTTTTCTTGGTAATTAGCTTTTCCTAATAACATATGGTATACATATATTTATTATCATATGAAATATTTAAGTCTATACTATATACCCAAAATTAGATTAATGATTAAGAAATATTGTTATTACTAAAGCAAAGAGGACTAGAATATATGTAGAGCATGTGAAATGCCAGTAAGCAGAAACAGATGGTGGTAATTGGATGTGTGACACATCTTAGCAGAAGAATAGACTCAAACATTATAATTTCTATTGAAAACTGATTCTTCTCTCATTCAATATTTCCTGATCATAGGCTCCCCTGCCTCGAGTCCTCCCAACCCTACCCCCATCTCCTCTCTAGTCCATATCTAACTCCCATTATGTTTTAATTCAGAAAGGAGCAGGGTTCCAAAAATCAAAACCAAAGCGGAACAAAAAAGACATAATAAGACAAGGGAAAAGTCCTCATATTAAGGCTGGTCAGGGCAAACCAACAGCAGGAAACAGTCCCTAGAGCAAGTAGAAGAGTCAGAGACACACTGGTTGCCACTGTTAGGAGTCCTGCAAACACACCAAGCTAAAGTTCTAAGGTATAAGCAGAGGACCTGGCGCACACCATGCAGGCTCCATGCTTGCTGCTTCAGTATCTGGGAGCCCATCTTAATCTTGTTTAGTTGAGTCAGTGGACCATGTTCTTCTGGTGTCCTCAATCTCCTCTGACTCCTACCATCTTTCCTTCACATCTTCTGTCATGTTCCCTACACCCTGGGGTAAGGGAATAGATGGAGATCTCCAGTGTAGACTCTGTCTGCCTCCATAATATCTGTTTAGGGGCTCTGCACATACTTCTGTCTGCTGCTGGAGGAAGCTTCTCTGATGATGACTAGATTAGGCAACCATCTATGAGTAGAGCAGAATGTTATTATGAATCATTTAATTGATTTTTTTGGTCAGTTGTGTTTGGTACTAAATTACTGACAATCCAAACAGTGTCAGGCACTGACTCTCACTTCTTTGTCTCACATTATACTAGACATTGGTTGACAACCAATACAAGTTCCAGAAGTCTGCCCCAGCAGTTAACAGGTTCCAGAGAAGACATAAGGATCAGGCAAGAAGAGTGTTCAGTCAGACACACAGAGGGAAGACTTTGCAAATCTGAATGGTGAGAAATCAAAAAATCTCTTTGTTTATACATACTTCAAAGATTTCATGATTATCTCAAGAGATACAGATCACATCATTTGGTTCAAGACATACTTTTCTAGCATGCACCAGGTTACCAGTTAAGTACAGATAGAATAGATATTGTTATCAACCCCATATTCTTATTCCAAGAATTTTATGGATCATTTCAGCTTAAGCAAGCATAATACAGTAGCCTATTCTCAGGCTGGCAGCAGTTTGCAGTTTCGTCATGTTTTAGGTAATATCTGAGTCAGTTCGGGTGAATCACCATGTTTTGAGCAGTATATTACTAACTTCAATGGTCAATCCCATTCCTTGCAAAATAGAATGAGTGTGAGAACTTTATCAGGATTAGAAACAATTGTAGCTGGTATTCAATTCCTCATAATATTTGTATTTAAATCTAACAGGATTTAATTAAATAAAAGACTTCTTGTTTCTAAACTAGATAACATCACAGCATCCTGATGTAAATTAATCTTTTTAGGAATGACAAATCTTAACACCTTACTCTTCTTATATTCTTCTGTATCATTCTTACACCACCTATCATGTTATTATTTTATCCTAGTCATCATAGCTCTTATTGCTAAATTCGTTTTAGAGAACCATGCATACATTGTCCTCTATCTTATAGGTTATTGTTCTAAGAAATTCTAAGTATACTGTAAAGGGAGTTCTGTGCTCTAATCTGCTACCAGCTCTCCTAACTTTTTGAACCCTGTAAGCCTCTTCTGAATTCATATGGTTCTAAACATTTTGTAATTGAGTTTGTGTAACACTCTTCAAGGCACAGAGAAGACTCCCAAGTAGGGTCAGTTAAGATTATTTCCCTGAAAACAGTGGGTAGTATGTTCAGCACTTCTTCAGGGAAACACAAAATTCATTTTCTTAGAATAGACATGGATAAATCATCATGTTAATAGCCCCCCAAGAGCGCATCATACAGAGATTCAAACTTAAAATTAACAATCATAGCATATTACTTGAGGACTTATTAGAACTTCGTCTAGCAGCTGACTTCATGACATGCACCATTCCCCTAGGAGATGGCTGTGCCACCCAATTCTGTGCCACCATTGTCCTAGCACATCTTGTAGATAGAACAGATTGTAGGTGAAAGGTTATTATGACTGTGTTAGTGTCCTGGTTTCTCTTTTGGTAGCCTACAGAGTACTTCTTTGTAACCTTCCTGAATTAAAGAGACTAGAACATAGGGTAAAACTTTCAAGGCAATGGATCCAAATAAAAAGTCATCCTGAGTGAGGTATCCCAGATCTCCCAAAATAAATGTGGTATATATTCACAGATAAGGTGATATTAACTGTTAAGTAAAGATAATCAAGTTATAATCCACAGATCCAGAGAGGTTATTTAAGGATGAGGGCTCTTGGTGGATGCATGAATCTCCCTGGGAAAGAGTAAAAAAAATTTGTTGGTATCTATAACTTTTTTCTCCTTTGGAAATAAGAGCAAAACCCCTTTCCCAACATAGCAAATCTTATGATTTTCATTGTGAAGTCAACACATCCTTAAAATACATGGGCTGATTTAGTTCAGAAGATTTTTCTATTATCCAGTGTCTCTCTATTGCTGTTGTTCCTTTCTCATTAGCATTAAGAACTTTAAAGGTTAATAAAACATTATGTAATCTATTCCTGTGGGTATTTTCCATCCCTTTCTGTTTATTTGATATATACTTTATAGTTCAATTTGGTCTTTCTATAACAGTCTGACTTGTAGGATTGTTTGATATGCCTGTAATATGCTTTATATTATAAGAAGCAAAAAATTGTTTCATTTTTTTAGACACATATTCTGTACCATTATCTGTCTTTATTTGTACAGGTATAAACATGATGGCCATAAGTTCTAATAAATGCATGATTACTGAATCATCATTTTCTGAGCTCAAGCAGTTGCCCATTAAACCCTGAATAAGTGTCAAATGTGTGGTATACATATTTTAATTTTCCAAAATCTGCAAAGTAGAACACATCTTCCTGCCAGATTTCATTCCTTTGAGCACCCATTGGGTTACTCCCTGCAGGTAGCTGTGTTTGGTTATAGAAAGAGCAAGTAGGACATCTCTTTATAATTTTCTTATCTTGTTGCCATGTAATAGAAAACACTTTCTTTAAATCTTTGTTATTGACATGATGTTTCTTATGAAATCTGAGGCCTTCAACACACTTACAATCAATAATCAATTTATGCATTACCTTGTGCTAGAGAACCTGCCAGTCCCATATGGGATCAGATGTGTGTTATGTATATGGGACCGAGTCTACTCCTGATTATATCTTGAACCAGTATGAATAATGAAGTCAATTTTATATCATCTTGTATAAACTCAGCAGTTTCAATATGCAACACAACTCTTTCTGCATATTGTGAATCAGTAACTAAATTGAGAAGTTCTTTAAAATCCCTCAGTACCAAGAGAATAGCATAAAATTCTGCCTTTTGGACAGAATTATAAGGGCTTTTTTCACTGTAGCATGAAGGCCTGGTTGGTTTCTGTCCTCCCACCAGGTCCCTCAGTCATTAGGTCCCAAAGAATCACACAGAAGGCCCACATAGGTTATAAACTGATTGGCCCATTAGCTCAGGCTTCTTATTAGCTCTTGTAACGTACATAACCCATTATTCTTATTAATGTTAGCCACATGGCTCAGTACCTTTCTCAGTGGGGCAGGTCACATCCTGCTTCTTCGGTGGTCTGGAAGGAGTGCCGAGAGAGCGTCCTGCTTCCCAGAATTCTCCTATTCTCCTTGCTCTGCCTCTACTTCCTGTCTGCTTGACCCACCTATACATCCTGGCTAATGGCCAATCAGCGTTTATTTAAATCATGATTGACAGAATATAGACATTCTCCTGCACCATTTCACCTTACTTAAATCTTTTGATTTGTAACCTGCCATTCCTGATTTATTTGCATCAATATAGAATGTACAGGTTCCAGTTATTGTTGTGTCCCTTACAATGCAGGGAAGGATCCAAGTAGTTTGCTTTATACAGTTAATTCTATCACTTTTGGGATAATTGCTATTAATCTCTCCTAAAAAATTAGCACAAGCTCTTTGCCAAGGTTCATTGAATTCCCATATTTTTATTATTATTTTTAAATTTATTAGATTAAAAAAATAACACTCCAAATTCCCACTTCCTCCCCTCCTCCCATTCCCTCCACACATCCTCCCACTACACCCCCATCTAATCCTAAGATAGGGTAAGGCATATTGCTTTGTGGAAGGTCCAAGGCCTTCCCTACTACATCTAGATTGAGCAAGGTATATATCCAAAGAGACTAGGATCCCAAAAAGCCAGTACAGTATATGCAACAGAGATAAATCTCAAGGCCACTGCCAGTGGCCCCACAGTCTGCTCCAGCCATACAACTGTCAACCACATTCAGAGGGACTGTTTTGGTCTTATCCTTGTTCCTTTCCAGTCCAGCTAGTGTTGTTGAGCTCCCATTATCTCAGGTAAAGTGTTTCAGTGGATGAACTTTTTATGGTCTTGACTTCCTTGCCCATATTCTCATTCCTTCCACTCTCATTTCTTCACTCTTGTGAGCTCAGTTCAATACTCCAGTGTGGGTCTCTGCCTCTGTTTCCATCGGTTATTGTATGGATATATTTAAGATAAACATAAGTCTGAGTACAGGGCAAGTCAAAATCAGGCCCTCTCTCCTCTATCGCTTAGGGTCTTAGGTATGGTCATCCTTGTGGATTCCTGGGAATTTCTCTAGAGCCATGTTTCTGCTAACCAATTAATGACTCCCTCAATAAAGATATCTCTTTTCTTGCTCTCATATCTGTCCTATTGACATCTCAACTATCCCATTCCCTCAATTTCTCCTCAACCCTCTGCTTCTCTCCTCCTCTTCCCCTTCTACCCTTCCTTCTCTCATGCCCCATGCTCTCAATTTTGTCAGGTGATCTTGTCTGTTTCCAATTTACATGTGGATCTATATATGTTTTTCCTTGGGTTCACCTTTTTACTTAGCTTCTCTAGGATCATGAACTGTAGGCTCAATGTCCTTTGTTTATAGCAAGTATCCACTTATGAGTGAGTACATACCATATTCATCTTTTTTAGTCTGGGTTACCTTCAATCAGGAGAGTGTTTTCTAATTCTATCCATTTTCATGCAAAATTGAAGATGTCATTGTTTTTTACTGCTGTGTATTTCACTAATGTGTAAATTGCCTCATTTTCTTTATCTATTCTTTAGTTGAGGGCCATCTGGGTTGTTTCCACATTCAGAATACTACAAATAATGCTGCTATGAACATAGTTGAACAAATGCTTTTGTAGTATTATTATCTTTTGGGTATATGCCCAAGAGTGCTATTACTGGATCCTGAGGTACATTGATTCCCAATTTTCTGAGAAACCACCATGCTGATTTCCAAAGAGGTTGTAAAGTTTGAATTCCCACCAACAATGGATGAGAGTTCCCCTTACTCCACATCTTCTCCAGCATAAGCTATCATTGGTGTTTTTGATTTTAGCCATTCTGATGGGTATGAGATAGTATCTCAGATTTGTTTTGAGTTGCATTTCCCTGATAATCAAGGATGTTGAACATATCCTTAAGCGTCTTTGGCCATTTAGGATTCTTTTGTTGAGAATTCTCTGTTAAGTTCAGTACCCCATTTTTTAATTGGGTTTTGTAGAATTTTAATGTCTAATTTCCTGAGTCATTTATATATTTTGGAGATCAGTCCTTTGTCTGATGTGAGGTTGGTGAAAAACTTTTCCCATTCATTAGGCTGCATTTTTGTCTTATGGACTATGTCTTTTGCTTTACAGAAGCTTCCCAGTTTCAGGAGATCCCATTTATTTATTTTGCTCTTAGTGTCTGTGCTACTAGGGTTATATTTAAGAAGTGGTCTCCTGTGCCCATGCATTGAAGACTACTTCCCACTTTCTCTTCTATCAGGGTAAATGTGGGCAGCTTTATATTGAGGTCTTTGATCCATTTGGACTTGAGTTTTGTGCATGGTGATAGATATGAATCTATTTTCATTCTTCTACATGTTGACATCCAGTTATACCAGCACCATTTGTTGAAGATCCTTTCTTTCTTCTATTGTATAATTTTAGTTTTTATGTGAAAAATCTGGTGTTCATAGGTGTGTGGATTAATATCCAGATCTTCAATTTGATTCCATTGGTCAGCGTCTCAGTTTTTATGCCAATACCAAGCTGTTTTCATTACTGTAGCTCTGTAATAGCACTTGATGTCAGGAATTGTAATGCCTCCAGAAGTTCCTTTATTGTATATGATTAATTTTAGAGATTCCATGAGGTGCTAAGAAAAAAATATATTCTTTTGTGTTTGGGTGGAGTGTTTTACAGATGTTTATAAAGTTCATTTGAGTCAAGACATTTGTTAGTTCTCTTATTTGTCTGTTAAGTTTCAGTCTGGTTGATCTGTCCATTGGCAAGAATGAAGTGTTGAAATCTCCTCCTATTAGAATGTGGGGTTTGATGTGTGATTTATGTTTTAGTAATGTTTCTTTTACATATGTGAGTGCTCTTTTATTAAGGGCATATATGTTCAGGATTGAGACTTCATCTTAATGAATTGTTCCAGTCATGAGTATAGTGTCTCTCTCCATCTCTTCTGATTTATCTTAGTTTAAAATCAATTTTGTTAGATATTAGGATAGCTACACCTGCTTGTTTCTTAAGTTCATTTGATTGGAAAACCTTTTCCCAACACTTACCCTGAGATAGTGTCTGTCTTTGAGGTTGAGGTGTGTTTCTTTTATACAAAAGAAGGCTAGATCCCATTTTTATATCCATTCTCTTAGCCTGTGTCTCTTTATAGGAGAATTGAATCCATTGATATTAAGCAATATTAATGACCAGCGGTTGTTAATTCCAGATATTTTTCGGTAGTACTGTTTGTGTGTTTCTCTTCTATGGGTTATGCTGGTGAGGGGTTATCAGATGCCTTGGTTTTTTTTTTTTAAGGTGCAGTTAGCTTCCTTGGGTTGGGGTTTTCCTTCTAGTATGTTTTGTAAGGCTGGGTTTGTGGATACATATTGTTTAAATCTGTTTTTGTCCTGGAATATCTTTGCTAGGTATAGTAATCTGGGCTTGCATCCATGGTCTCTTAGTGTCTGCAGCACATCTATCTAGGACCTTCTGGCTTTCATGGTTTCCATTGGGAAGTTGGGTGTAATTCTGATTGGTTTACTTTTATATGTTACTTGCCCCTTTTTCTTTGCAAATCTTAATATTCCTTTTTATTCTATATTTTTTGTGTTTTATTATATGGTGAGGGGATATGGTTTTTTCGATCCAGTCTACTTGGTGTTCTGTAAGCTTTTTGTACCTTCATAGGCATATCTTTCTTTAGGTTGGGAAAGATTTTTTTTTCCTATGATTTTGTTGAATATATTTTCTAAGCCTTTGAGCTGGAGTTCTTCTCCTCTTCTACCCCTATTTTTGGTATTTTCATGATGTCCCAGATTTCCTGGATGATTTGAGTTAAGAATTTGTTGGATTATATGTTTTCCTTAACCAATGAGTCTATTTCCTCTATAGTATCTTCAGCACATGAGATTCTTTCTTTATCCTTGTATTCTGTTGGTTAGACTTGTCTCTGTAGTATCTGTTCATTTACCCAGATTTTTCATATCCAGAATTCCTTCTGTTTGTGTTTTCTTTATTATCTCTATTTCAGTCTTCAAGTCTTGAATTGTTTCATTCGTCTGTTTGATTGCTTTTTCTTGGTTTTGTTGGGTTTCTATGAGGTATTTTTTAATTTCTTCCAATTTTTTTATTTGTCTTCTCTTCCATTTCTTTAAAGGAGTTTTTTTACTTCCTTTTTAAAGATCTCTATCATTTTCATAGTTACATTTAGAGTCGTTTTCTTCTGATTCTTCTGGTATCCTGCTGTGTGACCACTGGTTTCTGGTGTTACCATGTTGCTTTTTCGGTTGTTGGAGGAATTCTTGCATTGCTGCCTACCCATCTCTTCCTACAGATGATACCTCCAGTGTCTTTGTGTTTTGGTTCAATCTTTGCAGTGGCTGGCTGAGTATTTGGGAGTTTTTCTTAGTCTGCTCTGTGCTGTCAATGTCTGCCTCAAAAAGCCTCTGGCATCTCTATAAGCCTGCTCTCTTGGTCTTGTCTCCTGCATTGCTCTCTTGGTGCTCCCTCTTAACCCCCTCAGTTTTGTAGCAAGCTTTTGTTCCCTTCAGTATTATAGCAAGCTCTCAGCTCTTAAGCGAGGTGTGGTTAGTAGCTTGGGAAGTACAGTGGATGAGTTTGTGTTTGGGAGCAGACTGGCCACAGGGAACTCCCTGCTGACTGGCTAGAAAAGCCAAAGAAGTAGGAGTAGGGGCCCTGGGTTTTGTCCCACCAGGGGGGACCTAGAGAGTGGGGTGGTATCCTGCCATGTGGCTGTTCACTTACCTCTTAAGTCCCCTCAGCACTGGAGCAAGCTGTGTTTCAGAGTTCCACCGAGGATGCAGGAAGATAGGCAGGTTTGGAGGAAGGGTGTGTCTAGTAGGCTGGATGGGATTGTGTTTTGGGGCAGCCTGGCTTCAGGAAACTACCTGTCCTCTGGCTAGAAAAGCCTGGGGAGTTGGGGGAAGGGCCTAGGGTTTTGTCCCACTGGGGAGGACCTAGCAAGTGGGAGTGTCCCACTGTGTGGCTCTTCACTCACCTCTTAAGTCCCCTTAGTATTGCAGCAGGCTGTTTTTTTTTTTTTTTTTTTTTTTTTTGACTTCCAAGAAGGTTGCAGGAGAATAGGCAGGTTTGGGGGCAGGGTGTGGCATATTCCCATAATTTTTAAAATTTCATCCGTAGTTAAAGGCACTATAAACTCCGCTGTGTCTATATGTGCTAGTTGACAAAGTCTCAATTTCCTTTTATAATTAATTCAGAGACTTTTCTACATAAGTTTTTAATTTTTCCTTTATTTATGTGGTAAAAAGTTCCACTTTAAGATAATATCTTTTATTTGCATTAAAATTCCTGTGAGGAAAATTCTTGAAGGAAATATGACTAGAATGCAATTAAGATTTGGATTCACCCTATCCACATTTGTCTCCTGTAATTTTTCTTCAATGACAATCAATTCCTTTTCTGTTTCAGCTGTTAATTCCCTAGGACTATTTCAGTCTTTGTAACCATCTAAGGCTTTGTTTAAATGAACTATTAGATCAGGTTTTATCCCAACAGCTGATCATAGATTGGAAATGTCTCCTAACAATCTTTGAAAGTCATTAAGAGTCCACAATCGGTCTCTCCTAATTTGTGCCTTTTGTGTTCTAATTTTCTATAAACCTATTTTATAACCTAGGTAATTGACAGAATCTCCTCTCTGTATTTTTTCAGGAGCAATTTGTAATCCCCAGTTTGGCAAAACTTTATTTACTTCTACAAACATTCTTTTAGAGTATCTATATTTGAATCAGATAACAAAATGTCATCCATGTAATGGTAAATTATAGACTTAGAAAATCTTTAGATATTATTTTTAATGGCTGACTTACAAAGTATTGGCATAAGGTAGGGTTATTGAACATTCCCTGTGGAATGATGGTCCACTGGTATCTCCTAGTAGGCTGAGAATTATTATAAGTAGGCACTGCAAAGGGAAATTTTTCTGTTTCGTCTTTTTGTAAAGGTATAATGAAGAAACAATCTTTTAAATCAATACCTATAAGAGGCCATCCTTTTGTTAGTAGAGAAGGCAGAGAAAATCCAGATTTAAGAGGGAACATAGGTTGAATTACCTTGGTGACAGGTCTTAGATCTGTCACCAGATCTGTCTCTATTTACCAGATTTATTTTTAACAACAAACATAGAAGAACTCGAAGGGCTGATTGATTCTTCAATATGGTGAACATCCAATTGCTCCTGTACTAGCTGTTCTAAAGCCTACAGTTTGTCTTCTGTTAAAAGCCACTGTTTAACTCATATTGGTTTCTCAGTTAGCCATTTTAAAGGCAGGGCCATTGATACCTCTAAAGTTTTGCTAGTTGCTTTGTGTTCTTGTACAGCCTTAATGACTGGTGACCTTTCTGTATTATACCTTATAATATCCTTCCCAGAAATATGAGTTTCTTGTACTGCAGGAATGTTAATCTCAGTATTCCATTGCTGAAACAGCTTATGAACTCATAACTTCATTGTAATATTAGCCACATATGGCCTCAGCCTTCCTCTATATCCTTCTGGCCCTATGCATTCAACCCATCTTGTGCTTTGTTTCACTTGAGATAGGATTCTAATTTATAGGAATTGAGCATCTGCCCTTGAAGAGGCCAATTTGCATGCCAAGATTTGAGAGTAATGATACTCACGTCCACACCTGTGTCTATCAAATCCACAATTACAATGTCATTTATATGCACTCTTAGCTTCGGTCTTTGATCATTTATAGAAGTCTTCCAGAATATACATTTCCTATTGCAATTTTTGATTCATCCTCCATGTTTAGTCCATCATCCAGAACAGTATGTTTGTTTGTTTTTTTTTTACAGAAGGCTCTGGATTTTTAATTTTTGTGGAGAGACATGTCCTCCATAGTGAGGCACCTAGCCTCTGGTCCTCATTATGCATATGTGATTCCCAGGTCTGCAGATTTTCCTTTAAAGATAATATCTCATCCTTGGACATTATTTGGATAATGTACAGATTGCCTTTCTGGAGAGATACTCTATCTGCTAATCTATCATTACTTTTTAACAGATTTTGATTGTCAAATTCAACAGTATGGATTTTTTCAGATAATTTCTCAGTACCCTTTGGCATGGATTGAATTTTGACTGTGAAAATGTTATCCTTTTCAATAGTATTAATTTTTTTCAGGTAACTTTTGAGTTTCAATGTTATTAATCCTGTCAGCTAACTATTCATTATTAGTCTGTAAAGACTGTATCATTTATAAAAGTACCTCATTCTTGGCTCTGTTATGAAACCAGTTTCTTAAGTATATAATATGAAGAAAAAACTGAGTCCCAATATCCAATAAATGGATGTATCATAATAACCATATGAACCTTTCAGAATACAATCCATAGTATCAGCAAAAAGGTTACTAAAATTTTCCATGGTAATGTTGTCTGCTATTATATAACTTTCAATTTTATTGATTTATTAATTAATAAAATATTTACCTGTGTTATGAGGTCCAGTAAATTGTTTTTGGTGTAATAATCATGATTGTCTAGCAGGTGTCTTGGTTGCAGAGTAGTGACCAGTGACAGAGCAACTGGTGCTGACATGAAGAGTCATGTGCCACTTTGGTTTTCTGCCTTGTGTTGGTTAAATACTGACAAATATGCTTTTCTTGATAATTTAAAAACAATTAAGTCAAATTCGTACATGGATCAAGAAACCTAGAATTCAGGAGCAGGGATCACAAACCGGAAGCTGTGCAAGTCACTGCAGGGCAGGAAATGCAGCAGTAGTGGGTATGTGCACGAGATTGGGAAATTTCCAAGTCACCATGTGTACTTCACTCTGCTGAGGTAGAGGTTTTACAAAAAACCGTTTAGTTGGTGAAAGCAAGCCTATCAGGCAGGAGTGGGAGACCTTCTCAGCTGTGGACCATTTGTGCCTTTTAGGTGTGGAGTTTGTATCCACATAGGGCACCAGATGAAGATGGACGCTAAAAAGAAATCCCACACTAGCTCAGAACTGAGTGTAATAAAGTGTTATTTATTTAGGGGTAGACTCACAGATCACAGTCCTCTCCATGAACGTAGAACAGGAACTGAATCCAGCAGACAGAAGAGAGAAGGAACATGGGCTTTACATTGGCATTTATAGTATAAGAGGCCACACCCAAGTGGGAGGGTAACTTAAAAGCTACTGGCTGTAGAATTTCCTACAGCAATAAGGAAGGAGGGAAGGAAGGCAATAAGCATTCTTCCTGTAAAGTCTTTGTTTCGGTTTCTATAAAAAGATTCCTACTTCCCTCAACGACCTAATGTACTATCTAAGTCAAACAATCAACTTCTTGCCTAAATTGTTTTTTGGTTAGTGTTTTCACAGTCGCAGAGTAAACGAGGACATCTTCTATTTCTCCCAAACTATCTCAGGAGCAGCCCTTCTCTTCCTCCTTAGCTTCTCTTACAGCTACACAAATATTTTATATTACATGTGTATTTATGTATAAATATGTTAAAAAAAGGATATTTCTTAAACTATCTGAAGCAACTTTTAGAACTAGGTTTGCATATATGAATAAAGGAAAATAGTCTACGTGAGAATAAGTCAAATAAAATTAAAATATTGATTTGAATAAAACATGTGTAATGTGTTTATCATGGAATCATGTTCCTATTATGATGTTTTTCATATATAGTTTTCCGATAATTTCAAAAATAATGCAATTACATTTCAGTTAGCAATCATTAATATTTGTAAAATGTGTATATTTGTGTAGACAGAGAGAAGGTATGTGCACTAATTACTCTGAAAATTAAAAATTATATTTTCAAAGTTACTCAAATATATACCTTCAATTTTCCATGTATTATAATGTTTCTAGTGTTGTTGTTTATCTGTGTAGAGTCTCCAATAAGGCCTGGGTATTGAAGCGATGGTCCTCAGGTGGTGATGTCATTTAGAGATGATGGGTATGGTAAAGCAAGTTTCATCAGTAATTTAATCCACTGATATATTTATAGTTATATGGAATATTATGAATTAAATTCTAGAGAGGGGAAAGTAGGCCATTGTTTGCTTTTGTTGAAAAGAATACCTTGCATTCACATTTTTGCAGTCTTGTTTATTCTATCTTCTTGGCTACCACATTATCTAAAGCTTTCCATGCCACACTTTCTTTACTTTGTCCAAGGCAACAATGTATTAAACCTAGCAAAAAAAAAATGGCTGAAAATTTGAAAATAATGAACCAAACTGAGTCTTTCCTTCCTAAAGTTTACCTGGCCAGGATTTTTCACTACAATGTAAAACCTATCATGGCCATGACAATAACTTATATGAATATGCTGAACTCATTGAATTTAATCATTTTGTCTGGTGTACACAGTTTGCCAATCATTTTCATTCATCTTCTTTTGCTTCAGTAATGTGTAATTATCATATATATGATATGTTTAAATTATTAATTATCATATACTTATTTATAATATATCTTTCTAAGTCTTAGACCAATACTAACATTCATATATGATTGTTTTGTTATATAGAGTTATTTAATTTATATCAATATACTTAATAATAGCCCACTCCTTCATGTGAAGTACCTTTGAAGAAGAAACATTTTTATCTTTTGAAAGTTTTAATGAATTTATTAACTCACATACCTAATTTTTATTGTTTAATTCATTTTAGTTGTTATTGTTTCTGACATGTTCACATTGATATTATGGAGATTAAAATCTTTGTATCTTATAAAATTAGCATTAGCCTGTAGAAGGTGAATATTTAAACCTTGCTGCTTCTTAGCATTACCACAATGGTGTTTAATCTGTGTAATGGTTAGGTTTAAATGCCAATTTGTCAGAAGCTAGATCCTTGTAATAAGATTGTTATAATTTTTGCCTAAAACAAGGTGTTTAATGCACATATCTGTGCAGCATTGTCATGAATATTGATTGGTGTGGCAACACCCAACCCATTGTGGATGTCAATATTATCCTATTTTTGTGCTCAATGTGGAAACTAAAATTAAATGAAAATAAGCAGCCTAGAAATCAGACAGTATAGAAGCATTCATATCACTCTGGTCTTGTATTTGGATGTAATATTACTAACTTCTTTAGTTACCATTTTTAATTGTGGACTGTAACCTGAATTTGTGAGCCAACTCAACATTACCTCCTTTTCAGTAGCTTTTGGATAGTACATTTTATCACGACAACAAAAGTGAATAATAGAACTGGTCATTTTCTCTTTTTTATTTCTGTGTCTCCAAGTCTTAGAAAATTGCCAGAATTAAACATGAAAAAAACATTGTCATGACAGAGAAAACACCATTTGGGAAAGCCACTTGCATTTCTGAGATGTTAGCCATGTGCTGTACCCTTTAACAGCATTTACTTTTGAAATTTAAATTTCTATCCCACAGGAAGCAGGGCAGACCTAATTACTGGTGGACTTCTAGAATGGACATTCAACACTCCTGTTACACTTCCTGAAGTTTATTTTATTTTTGCTACTGAAACTAGTCTTTTGCTATCTTCACTATATAGAGTAGCCATGATGCAAATCTCCATGTCACATCACCCAGAGATTATAGCACAAAGTGTGTGAGTATCATTTTATTTACTTGTTCTGATTTAAATTATTCACTTGAACATAAAAACAACTTAATATATTTTTAGTTTTGATAGGTTTGGTGATGTAACCTATACTTCCTTCAATGTTATTATAGTATTCTATATGAGGCATGAACAACAATTAATATAAAATATATTTAAGAAAAACATTAAAAGGTTATATGTGTATTATTATGAGAACCTTAAAGCCCCAGGGAACATTATAATGTAATGCAATTACAGGTAGTTGAGAGCCACTATTTGAGTGCTGAAAACTAAACCTAGGCTTTCTGAAAGAAAAGAAAATACTAGTACCTTCTGAGCCATCTCTCCAGCCCAGAAAATCAATTCTTGTAAAAATAAAAGCATATACAAATACATATACAAATACAATAGCAATTAAAGTAAAACAAGGTCATGAATTTGAAGGAGAGAGAAGAAGGATATAAAGGAGTGATTGCAGAGTAAAAAGGGAAGGGAGAAATCCTTTTATTAAATTAGAGTATTTTATGATTTGTGCCATGTACACAATTTTATGCAAATTAAAACTAAAAGACAATAAATTACAACCACGTTTT
>PVIU01025913.1:0-17445 GCA_004026605.1 Ondatra zibethicus | reverse complement strand
CCCTTTTATCACATTTATTTACTGTGTGTTGTATATATACACTTGTGGAAGTCAGAGGACAACTTGTAGGAGTCAGTTCTCTCCTTCTACCATGTAAGTCCTGGTTATTTAATTTGCTTGGGAGCAAGTGCCTTTACTCACTAAACTACCTCACCCTTACCTACCTTTTCATGCGCTCCTGTTCACTATTGTCCAAAGCTCTGAGGGTCCGGGCATAAAGGACAACGATGTCACTGTGCTTGGCTTTCTTGTTGCACTAAAGAGTCCAGTGAGACACAATCAGTATAGTTCCAGGGATTCTGACTTAATACATAGTCCTTGTTTTGGTCCTTACCTGAGGACATTTTCGTGTTTGTCCTTTGAGCCACTTAGAAATGCATCTATATCCAAAGAGGTGCCCACAGCGTAAGGCTGAAAGCCGATGGTCCCCAGAACTGGTCCACTGTTCCAAACATATTGTGCAAGTTTCCCCTTCTTCATCATCCACAGAAGATAGAACGTCCGGTTTCTGAGGAGACTTCTAAATGAAAGTTGAAATGCAATCAAGTCAGAAACTGCAAAAACAATCTTGTGTGCAAACTACCAAATAAAACTGCACCAAAATGATATAAACCTACCTGAAAAGCTGCAAAGAATGTTTAACACCTACTAGATACATGTCAAAATATACATTATATACTATATACACTATCTACTTCTGGGGGTGTGGTGAAACTTTTATACATGCTAAACATGTCTTCTACCATTAAGTTACATCCCAGAAATACTGATTTTTTTTTTCTTTTACTGTTTTTTTTTTCCCCCCCAAGACAGGGTTTCTCTGTGGCTTTGGAGCTTGTCCTGGAACTAGCTCTGTAGATCAGGCTGGTCTCGAACTCACAGAGATCCACCTGCCTCTGCCTCCCAAGTTCTGGGATTAAAGGTGTGCACCACCACCGCCTGGCTTTTTTTTTTTTACTGTTGTTGAGAAAGGGCCTGAATGTTGAATCATACTAGCCTCAAATTTAGATTCTTTCCACTTAGCCTTTTGAGTGCTGGGATTACAAGCATGTACCATCACCACACCTGGAATACCTTTTGTTTTCATTCATTCACCGATTATTTCATGTGGCGTACAAAAGACAACTTTTGGAGTTGTTTCTCTGTCCACCACGTGGATCTAAGGAATTGCCTTAACCAGTAGAATAGCTACCTAACTGGTCTCCTATTTTTGATCTTACAAAATTCTTTGATTCTTTATCTTTTCCAACCCAAAGAAAGAAAAGCAGTTCCCAGTCCAAAGTTATAGAAATGAAGTTAAAAACAATCTGGAAATCACGATAATCAGCAACAGATAGTAGGGTAGGCTCTTTTTTTTAACTTTTTGGAAACAGGGTCTTACTATATAGCCTGGACTGACATCATGTGCGCTAATGTCGTTGCCCCCCCCCCATGTATGGCCTCTTTTTCTTTAACTGTTGTTACCCATGTGCATGTGGGCATATATACATATATTTGTATGTATGTTCACATAACACACTACAAACACATCCTGCTTAGTGCACATAATATTTTGTGTGTGTGTTTTCAGGGCTGAGCATTTGGTGCTGGATAACTACTTGGCGTGCTCCTCCAGAGCAGACTATTTCTCATCCTGCTTTCAGCACTTTGTAGTTGCCGTTAGTTCTTTGTCTAGGGTCGAAGCCTAATTCATAGCTTTCCCTTCTCTACATTAGCATTTATTTATTGGTGTCATCCTTGTTCGGGTCAAGAAGGTTTTTTCTTTTAAATTAATTTTTTGCTTTTTTTTTTTTTGGTTTTTCGAGACAGGGTTTCTCTGTAGCTTTGGAGACTGTCCTGGAACTAGCTCTTGTAGATCAGGCTGGCCTTGAACTCACAAAGATCTGCCTGCTTCTGCCTCCCGAGTGCTGGGATTAAAGGTGGCGCCACCACTGCCCAGCAATTTTTTTGCTTTTCAATAGGGTTTTCCTGTGTAACAGCTTTGGCTGTCCTGGAACATACTCTGTAGACCAGGTTGTCTTCAAACTCACAAGATTTGCCTGCCTCTGTCTCCCAAGTGTCAAGGAGCTTTTCTTGGTTTTTCTCTTCTTTCTTTCTTTCCTTCCTTCCTTTCTTTTTTTCTCCGAGAGAGGGTTTTTCTGTAGCTTTGGAGTCTGTCCTGGAACTTACTTTGTAGACCAGGCTGGCCTTCAACTCAGAGATTCGCCTGCCTCTGCCTTCTGAGTGCTGGGATTAAAGACGTGCGCCCAGCCCAAGGTAGTTCTTTATACATGCAAAATTAAACTAATTATCAACTCCTATAGCCATAAAACATTCAGCTCATTCCAGTCAAAGGAAAATATGAGAAAACAAAAAACATAAAAATCTTAACAAAATCTGGGCAGAGGTGGCGTGCACGCCTTCAATCCCAGCAGGCAGAGGCAGGTGGATCTCTGAGTTCAAGAGCTAGTTCCAGGACAGGCCCAAAGCTACAGAGAAACTGTCTCGGAAAAACAAAACAAAACAAACAAGCAAACAAAAAAAAAACAACACACACTGATCAATAAGCAATCATTTATAGTTACTAAATTCAATTAAAGAAACTATTTTTTTTTTATTCATCAGACAGGTATAAATTGTTACCTGATGACACCAATTATTACTGTGGATGTATGTTTGTTAATCCCTTCACCTGGGAGACTGAGACAGGAGCATTGCTACAAATTCAAAGACCATCCTGAGCCAACCAGGAGTGCCAAGTAACACCTTGTCTCAAGGAGAAATGAAAACATGCTTACACACTGTTGCTGTGGGCATTAGGCTGCATAAATTTTCAAATGCAAGTTTCATTTATCAAATTAAAACATACTTTCCTTTGATATAGCAGTCACTGCTAGAAATATATCTCTTAAGTGTAATCACAACTATTTGTTAACTGTCCAATGATACTCTTGACTTATATAAGAAAAACTTAAGAAAAAAAGGGAGGGGGAGGAAGTAATAGGGTGCATAACAAGAAGTTGACTAAAACGTATCCTACCTTATCAAATATACAAATACCAAAATAAGACCTGTCTGGGCTACCTAATAAGACTGTCCCAAAACCAACCAAAAACCAACCAACCAACCAGTGCAAGACTTGGTGGTGCATGCCTTTAATGCCAGCACTTGGGAGGTAGAAGCAGGCAAATCTCTGAATTTGAGGCCAGCCAGGTCTACAGAGAGTATTCCATGACAGCCAAGGCTACCCAAAGAAGAGTCACACAATGAATAACTGAAATAGAAACCACATCTGGAATTCTCATTCACAAAGCCTGCAAAGTTTTCTAATTTAACCTGTAGTGTCATTTAAAATGAAAATCTTAACTTTCATTGAAAGGGATGTTCAAACTGGATGTGATGACATATGCTTGAAACCGTAGCACTTAGCAGGCCAAGGATGGAGGATCCTGAGTTAAAAGCCAAACTAACTTCAGGTTAAGACCTTAGGTTAAGAAAATGAGGCCGGGTGATGGTGGCGCACACCTTTAATTTCAGCAGAGGCAGGCGGATCTCTATGAGTTCAAGGGCAGCCTGGTCTATAAGAGCTAGTTCCAGGACAGCCAGGGCTACTACACAGAGAAACCCTGTCTTGAAAAACAAAAGACAAAACAAAACAAAAATGAATGGGGGGAGAGGAGAAGAAAATTCTTGTTACCTCTTCAGGGACTGTTTCACCTCCTGTGACAGATGTAGCTTCTTGCTCTGCTGAGATAACTTCTTGTTCTACTAAGTTGTATCCAGAAACAGCACAGACAATATACAAAAGACAGAAGTTAGGTAGGAGAAGCTAACAGAAAGCCTCACTGCAGCTGCCCACCTGAATCTGCAGTATTTCTGCAAAGGATATCATTTCTACCATATAGCATCAGTGATTTATTATTGCTATGTACTTATTTTAGATATTCCATAGGTAGACAAAATTACCCACAAATATCCAACACTCAGTTTAAAAAGCAAATCAGGGCTAGTGAGATGGCTCAGTGGTTTAGAACACTGGTTATTTTTGAAGAAGACCCAGGTCTAATTCCCAATATCCACATGATAGTTCACAGCCATCCTAACTTCAGTTCCAGAGAATGTGATTCTCTCTTGGGCAGTAGGCATATATGTAGTACACATATATACAGGCAATACATTTATACAAATAAAATTTATCTAAAAAGTAATATAAAAAAACTCATGAGGGCTGGAGAGATGGCTCAGTGGTTAAGAGCATTGGCTGCTCTTCCAGAGGTCCTGAGTTTGATTCCCAGCAACCACATGGTGGCTCACAACCATCTGTAATGAGATCTGGCGCCCTCTTCTAGTGTGCAGGCATACATAGATGCAGAATGTATACATAATAAATAAATCTTTAAAAAAAAAAAACCTCATGAATTCTTAAGCTCTATTCCATTGTTTTGTGTGTACATGAATACCAGACGAACCATAAAGTATCAATACTTGAAAAACCTTTATATTACCACTAAAAACATTTTCATATAAACACTATCATTAATATATCTTTAAAAATTAACAGAAATTCCTTACTACCATCTAATAATAGATAGTCCTGTTTATACTAAAAATTCCTTAATAGTTGTTCTTTATAGTTGACTAATTCTCATTTTTTTCACTATATATAGCAATCTCTGTGAATTCAAAACCAGCCTGGACTACAAAGTGAGTTCCAAGACAGGCAGAGCTGTTACACAGAGAAACCCTGTCTTCGAAAACCAAAACAAACAAACAAACAAACAAAAAACCACCAAAAATAGGGTCTGAAGATAGGGCTCAGGAGTTAAGAGCACTTGCTGATCTCGTAGAGGACCGGGGTTAGTTCTCAGCAGTCACATGGTGGTTCACAACCATTGATAAAACTCTAGTTTCAGAGAATCCAGTGCCCTCTTCTGACCACCTTGGGCATAGACATGTACATGGTACACATACACATGTGCAGGTAAAACACTCTAAACAATAAATTCTTAAAAATATCTAAAAAAAATTTTCTAAGGTATTGAAAGAACATGATCTGAGTATTAGTGGTTTTTAAATGAAAATAGAACATCTACTTTAGGGGGTCTCTGTTTACCAACTGCTAAATAAAATCCCATTTACACAAAATAAAACATACTAAGACATGAAAGTCACAACTCAGATGGCTGAATTTATCATTATATAGTCCAAGCTAATCTTCCATTACATCGCCCTATTGCAGCCTTCAAAATGATGGTATCATAGACATTTGTACCAACAACATAGGCACACAAAACTTTTAAATGTTTGTGCAAGCTAAAATATAAAACTAAAACAACTAGAGGAAGCATATATCAATAATTGTAATATTATGTCTGTAAAACACTGCTAAAATCTGGAAAAAGACATGCTACAAGGTTACTCACTCTAATCTCCTCTAACACTGATGTAACTGGTTTTTGTCTTTAAAAATGATGTACCTCTGAACTTTAGCACCAAGAGACATTTTGAAGGTGTTAGCCTACTCTTGGTCTAGCCATTATTACAGGGCTCTAGTAATTGTTTAATTAGTGAGGCGGTCAGTAACTATCTCGGGTGGATCATCTCAGTATAAAAAGTGAAAGGGACTGTGAAGAACCATTCCAAAGAGACTTATTTGTTGGAACACAAATTACAGAAAATCATGAGACAGATCAAAGTCTTTTAATGTCACCATAGTAAGTGAAAGCTATGTATGCTATGTGGATTTTAGTTTTGCGAATACAAATCTGGATAAAATACAGACCTGGGATGTTAGCTTCAGGTTCTTCTGCCTGGACAACAACCTCTTCATTCTCTGCAGAGCTATCACTGTCAGAAACAGTACCTGATGTGGGATTTCTGGTCTGTGAATCAGGAGCAGTGGCTGGTATGTAGGGCTGAGACCTGCTTACCTGAAAGTAGGCATACACTGGTATTCTCAACCTGTGTGTACATAGAGACAAAAGAATTATAGAACAATGGACCATCATTGCAAGAATAATCTCTAATGATGTGAAGACAATTCCTAGTTATTTCAGTCTATTTCAAGGCCATTAAATGTTTCCATTGAAAGCAGAGTGAAAACTAACATATTCTAGGGCTGGAGATGGCTCAGCAGGCAACAACACTTGTTGCTCTTACAAAGAGCCTGGTATGGTTCCTTGTACCCACATGGCAGCTTACAACTAACTATCTGTAACTCCAGTTTTAGGAGCTCTGATGCCTCTCCTGACTTTGATGGCACCAGGCATATATACATACTCACAGGCAAACAATTGTATAGTTAAAAATAAATATAACGGCTAGAAAGATAGCTCAGTGTTAAGAGCACTTATTGGAAGCTCACAGCCATCTGTAACTCCAGTTCTAGGGGATCCAATGCCTCTGGCCTCCTTGAGTACCTGAACGCTAATGCATATACCTAATCACAGATCCCCACATAGACACATAATTTAAAATAATAAAAATAAATTCTTTTTTTTATTTTGGTTTTTTCGAGATAGGGTTTCTCTGTGGCTTTGGAGCCTGCCCTGGAACTAGCTCTGTCGACCAGGCTGGCCTCGAACTCACAGAGATCAGCCTGCCTCTGCCTCCTGAGTGCTGGGATTAAAGGCGTGCGCCACCACCACCCGGCTAAAAATAAATTCTTAAAAAAAGAAAAAAATAGAAGATTAGGCAAATACTGGCTAAATATACTTTCTTTCCCCCATTCAATCATGGAGTCTTTTAGGAAACCAACCACCAAACATCACTTAATGAGGATTCTTTCCAAACAGACCTTATATTCCAACAGCATTGAGCTCCCCACAGTGGCTGTCAAACAGTCTATTTCCAAGGCTACCATGGGTCTGGATAAAGGGATGAGAATAGGGAACACTACAAAATGTACCAAGAGTCACTTGTTTTCCTTCACTAATCACCCCTAGATTACTACAGACATATGGCCAATTCTGTCATGAAAACTTAGTTCATGTTTTACAAGCACTGTTACTACTCTAAGGAGAAAATTTTCCTTCTTTTTTAAAATGTGGGAGTTTTACTGAAATAAAGTGGGAGTGGGGCGGGGGAGAGAAAGAGAAATACAGAGAGAAAGAAGAGGCAAGGACCAGCCTGCCTGTTCAGAAGAGGGAAAAGAAGAGTAAATTTTCTATAGTTCTTATTCTGCCATTTTTTTTTTTTTTTTTTTGTATAGTGCCTAGTAAGCACAAGGTCCAGAGTTCCTGAGCTGGATCTTTACATCCAATCCTAAACAATTTCAGAAGAACAGTTTTGTGTCCTCTCCACCCCCACTTTTAAACAGGGTCTATGTATCCTCAAATAGGCTGGCTTTGAACTCACAGGTCTACCTGCCTCTGCCTCCCAAGTGCTGGTATTAAAAGGCAAGCATTACCACACCCAGCTGGGTTTTTTTTTGTTGTTGTTTGTTTTAATAGACCAGGTCTCAAATAGTCCTACCTGGCTTCTAACTTGCTAACATGCCAATGATGGCCTTGAATTTCTGATCTTCCAGATCAACTTTTCAAGTGTTAGGATTAAAGGTACATACTACTGCCAGGCGTGATGGCACAGACCTTTAATTCCAGGACTCTGGAGGCAGAGCTTGAGGCCAGTTTGGTCTACAGAGTTCGTTCCAGGATAGCCAAAGATACACAGAAAAACCCTGTCTCAAAAACCAAAAAAACAACCTATACACTACCATTCCCAATTCATTGATGCTGGGAATCAAATCCAGGGCTTAGTGCATGGAAGGTAAGCTCTATCAAGTCTGAAACAGCTCTTTAGCTAGGCATTTCTTAAAACTAAAAAAAAAAAAAAAAAAAAAAAAAAAAAAAAAAAAAAAAAAATTCCCTTTTACCTGTTTTAAATTAAGCTTAGTTCTTTTTGGTTTTTTTTTCTTTTCTTCTTCTTCTTTTTTTTTTTTTTTTTTTTTTTGGTTTTTTGAGACAGGGTTTCTCTGACTTTGGAGCCTGCCCTGGAACTAGCTCTGTAGACCAGGCTGGTCTCGAACTCACAGAGATACGCCTGCCTCTGCCTCCCGAGTGCTGGGATTAAAGGCATGCGCCACCACCGCCCAGCACTTTTTGGTTTTTTTGTTGTCTGGTTTTGGTTTCTCGAGAGGGTTTCTCTGTGTATCTCTGGCTGCCCTGGAACTCACTTGGTAGACCAGACTGGCCTCGAACTCAGAGACCAGCCTGCCTTTGCCTCCTTGCATGCTGTGATTAAAGGTATGTGCCACCACCTGGCTTTGTTTTATGATAAGGTATCCTTATTACAGGACTAAAAAGTGCTAGGATTAAAGGTATGTACCACACCTGGCTGGCCTCTTAAGATTTTTTTTTTTACATTTATGGCACTTTGCCTGCATGTATGTCTGTGTACCACATGCATGTAGTACAGGTCAGAAGAGGGATATCAGATCCTTTGGAACCGGGGTTACAGATGGTTGTTAGCTGCTACTAGAAATCAAATCCTGGTCCTCTGGAAGAGCAGCCAAGCACTGAGCCATCTCTTCAGACCACCCTGTTCTTGAGTTAAAGAAAATATCTGGGTTTTCTTCATCATCTGTAGTCCTAGTCTTCCTTAGTTTTGTGATAACAGGTACTCTGATGTATGCTATTCATCAATATCTCTAGTATAAAATTCAATTTCACATATTAGAGTTATAATACTTCATGAATGATGGCTTTGGCAGAATCCAGCAGGATGGAGTTTTTAAGCTTGGCTTAGGGGCTTACTGCCAAGATCAGTTCATTACTTAATTTTTCCCTCCAAATTGGCCTTTTGGCTAAGTCTAAGGCAGAAGCTGCTCACTTTGGCCCCAGGAAGTCTAGCATTGAGTTAATGGCAAACATTATAGAGAGAAATTCATCTAAATTTCGGAAATTCAGAAGCCAGCATGGTGGCTACACTTATAATTTTATCACGCAGGAAGTGGAAGTAGGAGGCTGTTACCAGATCAGCCTGAGCTATACAATAAGACTTTATCTCATTGAAAAAAGAAAAATCACCAAAACCAACTAACCAAAAAACCCTACTCAATGCTGGTGAGATGGATGAGCAAGTCAATCACTTGAGTTTAACTGGGGACTCATATAGTAGGTCAGAACCAACTCCAGCAAATTGTCTTCTAACCTCCACGTCCACGCTGCGGCATGAGTGTGCTCATATCCGTATACACGAATAAGTACGTGTAAAAAGGACAAAAGAAAAAACCCCTACCTTAAAACAGAACACAAATATAGTTCAGAAGAAACAAGTCCTAGGAAAATTCAGTTACACAGATTTAGTGTAGGATTTGCTTAAAATAGTTTCAGAAAAATATTTTAGTATTGTATACATCTTGTTACAGAATCCATGTTCCTTGCAGTGAATTGCAGAGCCTTGGCCTTTGAGGTTTACTCACTATGCAGAGCAGGTTACATGGATATAAGTACCAGTCAAATGGCTTGGCTGACACTTCTTTCAACTCCTATTTTGTAAATGGAGGTTTCTCTGTCCCATCCCTCCCTGCAATCACTTCTAAATAATCATTCGGAGGCTTAATATTAATTATAAAATGCTTGGCCTATAGTTCTGGCTTATTGCTAACTAGCTCTTACATTAAACTAATCCATTTCTATTAATCTATGTATTGCCATATGGCCGTGGCTTTTATCAGTCTGCTGGCATGTTGTCTCTTGGGCAGCTGGCCTGCATCTCTCTTGACTCTACCCCTCTTCATTTGAGTTGCTTGATTGTCTCACCTAACCTTATTCTGGCTTATTATTGGTCAGTTTTTATTATTAACCAATGAGAGAAATACATATTCACAGTGTACAGAAAGATTATCCCACAGCATTAATCTACAATCCACCTCCTATAATTAATTTATTTTGTCTGTTTTTTGAGACAGGGTCTATATAGACCATGCTAGCTTCAAGCTCAGAGATCTGCTTGCTAAAGGCTGTGATTAAAGACATGCACTACAATGCCCAGAATTTAAAAATAAATAAATCTTTTTTTTTTTGGTTTTAATTAACTTTATTTTATGTGCATTGGTGTGAAGGTGTCAGATCCCCTGGAACTAGATCTTCAGACAGTTGTGAGTTGCTACCATGTGGATGCTGGGAATTGAACCTGGGTCCTCTGGAAGAGCAGTCAGTGCTCTTAACCACTGAGCCATCTCTCCAGCCCCCCAAAATAAATAAATCTTAAAAAGGGGGGAGCACACCATGGTTGGGGAGGTGGCTCAGCAGGTAACTCACCCGCCATTCAAGCACAAGCACCAAGTTGAAATACCTAGAACATGTGTAAATGTGGGGAGGGCCACTTGTAATTCATGGCAAAAGACTGTATACATAATAAATAATAAACAAAAGGGGCCAACCTCCAATAAATATTATTGCTGACAAACCTGCCTTTAGATTTCAAAGCACATCACTGAAACCATCCCCTCAATACTAAAAGAAGTAAACAAGGCAAGCACTAATTTCACCCTACCTACCAGGAAGTAGGGATAGTTAGCACTGAGGATGTGACTGCAATCTGAGTTTCACAATTCATAGAGTGGCATCATTTAACTTATATTTTACCTGGCACCATCTGGCCTCTGAGACCCTCCAGTTCTGGCCCTTAAAATGGATCCTGTTCTTCTCATTCTCACTGGTCCCACGCTGTGGTCTGAAGGTGGCGGTCTCAGCAATTCCAGCATGTTCTGAAGTCTCTGCAGCCCACTAATGAAGTTGTTCATTGAAACTGCCCTAGCAGCTCGGATACTCTGGTTAGCACCAGATCCCTGTCTAAGCTCTTCTGAAGTTCCTGGATTGACAGCCTCCATATTGCCTTCTGAGAACTGGGCATCCTCTGTCAAATCAATAGATGCTGGTGGCACAGGCTGTAGGAGCTGCAGTCCACTTTGGCTGCTGACCACTTCAGCTGGGGCAGGCTGACCAAGTGCTCCTCCTTGGCTGCTGACCACTTCAGCTGGGGCAGGCTGGAGGAGGGGCGCCCCTTGGCTGGTAACTTCAGTTGGAGCAGCCTGTTCTGTAGTACCATCTAGTGGTACTTGAAGATCACAGTCCATCGCCTCATGAGCCATCACTAGAGATATAGCATTTGTAAAACATATTAGTAAAACAGGTTAAAAAACTAAAAAACAACAAAAATTATATAGTTGATATAAGCAGTCTTTTAGAATTTCTGTTTAAGATTCTTTTTAGCAAATCAGAGAATTAGAAAAACTTTAAAAATTAATGAAGCAAAAAATGTTTTGGCAACCAACTCTAAAGCCTGGAGGATCACCATGAATTCAAGGCCAGCCTGGGCTACAAGACAGGACCAGACCAAACCAAACCATTTACAACCATTTTCCTATAATCATAGAATATATGTGTATGTGTGTGTGTATATATACATGTACATATTTAGTATATATGTCCCAAAATATAAAGACCTATAATAAGGAGGCTTAATATTGTATTAAAAAGTAATCTTCCAGAAACCCTGCAATTTTGTCAACCAACATAAAGACATTTATCAAAACAAACAAAATGTTATACCTAACAGGTAATATTAATCTTTCATAACATCAAAAGTGACAAAGGATATACAGAAATGCCATTTTTTGGTACATGTGGTACTGGGGACTGAATACAGGGCCCTGTACACACTAAGCATATTGCTCTACCACTTAGCTCTACCCACCCATCTACTCTCATCCAAGCCACAGAAGACAGTTTTACAACTGTAAGATAAAATTTAAATTTCTTTGAGAAAAAGCGAAAGTGAAACTGGGGACTGAAGCTCAGCACTGGCCTAGTATACAAAGGTATTTGGATTAACCCTGGCACATATGCAAATACATCAAAGCTAAATATGCTGGGCTTGGTGACATATGTGTAGTCCTAGCACCAACAGGGTGAAGGCAGAGGCAGGAAATCGTGAACTGGGCTAGCCTGAACTACAAAGTAGGTTTCAGAAACCTGTACTTAGCAAAACCATACATATATATGTAAATTTAATTAAAAAAATACAATCCAAGACCTATTAGATCTGAGTAATGAATGCACAGATTTTTTTCTTCTAATTTTTAGCATGGTTCTATATTTTAAAACGAAATCCTCCCATTTCATGCTTAAAGAGCAACCAGTTCTGATTTCAAATGGAAGGTAACGGCAGAGAATTCCACACAGCATCGTTTTCATAGCTAGTGCTGTATCCTCTCAAGGGAAAAAACTCACAACAAATGATGAACCAAAACTACAACAACTTAAGAACATGCCAGGACCTATACATCACTAAAGCCGCAGTAGGCTTCTATAAAAGAACCTAGCAATTTTAACTTTTTATGCAAAAAAAGGCTATGCTTAAAAAATTTTTTCACTACTCTTCGAAAACACGTAAACTAACGCTTTTAATGTGTTCTAAGGTTACCGACATCCTTACAAGAATTATCTTACAAGAATTACTGTTAGGACATGTTGCTTCGTGTCCTAACAGTAATTCTGTCCTTAGAGAGGCAGAGACAGGAAGATAATCTCAAATTTGAAGGCAGTCCGGGCTCCAGAAGGAGACATCACAAACAAGCAAGCCTAAGTTACGTACAGATGCACTCTAGAGACATTACTTCAGACTTAGGCAAACAAAAGACAGGATCGGATCAATAAAGGCAGACTCTAGGGACACACAACCGTCCACTCCGAAGACAGGGTCGGATCAATAAAGGCAGACTAGGGACACACGACCGTCCAACTCCGAAGACCACTTCTTACAGGAGGCTATTTAAAGTTTACAATTAAGTTAACAAACTTAACTCAATCGCGTAGGAAGAAAGCAATAAACACAACCGTTCCCAAATCCTGTGCACGAACCCAGGATTTTGTCTGAAACAAACCCACTTGCCGGCCGCCTCTTCTTTACCCTCAGCACGTAACAAAAAACGCTAGTGTGATGGCCACGAAATGTTAGCGGCCCTCAAAACGTGAATTTCACATCTGCCATCTTACAAGGAAGCTTCGGAACCAGAAGGCGGGGGCGAAGGTCCCCAGTAAACAGGGAGTCTGGAGTCGGTGGGGATTCAGTCTGACCTGGGTTCAGATCCAGGCTCCACCTTTTAGTTGCTGGAAAACCTAAAGTTTCCTAACCCGTCTGTCCAAGTCTGCTCACCTGCAGCCACGAGATAACGAGAATACACACGTCACAGTTCGGCTGGCGTGGTAAAATTGCAGTTCTGTAACACAGCGAATGACAAGGGCCAAAGAGAACCTTGCGCTCGAGCGCACCGGAGGCACCTGGAGAACTACGCCTCACGGGGCCCCCAACCGCGCAAGCGGAACCCCGCTTCAGTTCCTTCCGGAGAGCTCGTCGTCTCTGCCTTTCTCGCCCAGGACCCCCCCACATTCCTCGGGACGCAAGGAAGAGGGTCCGAGGTCCCCAGCCCTGGTCGAAGGACACCGCAGAGTGCGCAACCCGCCTTCAGCCAACCGGACTAGGCCCCGCGACCAGACACAGGCCGAGGGAAGATGATCCGCACCCAGAGGCCCCGGGCTAAGGAGACGCAGGTATCCGCCTCACCTTAAACTGCAGGAACCAGGTCGGACGTCCCGACCGATTGCGACTTCTGCTGTTGTTGCCGCGCAAAACTCGCCGCCCGCCGGCGCCAAACAACTCTTCGGACTCCTCCAGCGCCCCGTTCGAGCCAAGGTTCAGCAAGCTCCTATTGGTCAGTCCCCGAAGGCGGCGACCAATACTATTTCTTCTTCTTCCATTGGTCGGCGCTAGCTGAACTAGTGGCTCTCTCATTGGCCAGCTCTTGATACTAGCTTGGCGAGAACCTCGTGCGAAAAAACCTTCTACAATTGGGAGAAATCCATGTCCGTCATCTCGCGCCCCGCCCCTGTACGGTAGCGCTTCAACGTTTTCTTCCTTTTTTTTTTTTTAAACTGTTCTGCTTTTGAAACGTCTAGCCGGAAGAAGACCCGAGGAAGAGAGCTCTTCATCCGTTTTTCTTCTTCCTCTCATCCGCTCATCCTCCTTCTTTTCTATAATTTATTTTTATTTTACGAGCATTCATTGTTGTTTTGCCTGCATGTATGTCTGTGTGAGATCCTCTGGAATTGGAGTTACAGACAGCTGAAAGCTGCCATATGGGTGCTGGGAATTGAACCTGGGTCCTCTGAAAGAGCATCCAATGTTCTTACCTGCAGAGCCATCTCTCTAGCCCCTCCGTCCGTTTTTCTAATGAAAGTGAAAATGTTAGAAGTGACTTCCTCGGGCTGGAGAGATGACTCAGAGATTAAGAGCACTGACTGTTCTTCTAGAGGTTCTGAGTTCAATTCCCAGCAACCACACGGCTACTCACAGCCATCTATATGAGAGCTGATGCTAACACCGTATACATTATCAATCAATCAATATTATTTTTAAAAAGTGACGTCCTCCGCTTTTCTCTAAGACTTCATTAAATAATATACTAGTTTATCAACGATATCAATATCAAAATGTTGTCCCCAGAATTCTGGGGTCGGTAAGAGCCAGGAGACAACTCAGTTCATTTATTCTCATACAGGGTTGGGCAGCTTGTCTTCTATGGTCAAAAAAAGAATTTGTACAATTTCTTTAACTTGAAATTACTCAAATAAAATTTCTTGGAAGTATAAGTCATCACATAAGATTCTTCAAACATGTTTCTGAAATTGTACTAGCTCTGTAAACCAGGCTGGAGAGATCCGCTTGCCTCTGCCTCCTGAGTGCTGGGATTAAAGGTGGGCGCCACCTCCCCCCAGCTATGTTTTTAAAATCAAAACTTCAGACACAGATTACATTGCCACATTTTTAGTTTATTCATTCAGCAGCCAATTTTTAGTAAAATTGGTAGAGGACAATATAAATAATAGATATCTTTGTATATTTTTCTCCTCTAAACTTGCTACCCAGGTCAGTACCAACTTTTATTTATTTATATTTTATATGCCGTGGTGTTTTGTGTTAGCTCACACCTATCATCTCGGCATTCAGGAAACTGAAACAGTAGGATCAACTGTTGAGTTTGAATAAGCCTGGGTACATAGTGAGTTTCAGGACAGTCTGGGCTACAGAGTAAGAACCTGTCCTAAAAAACAAAAACAAGGGACTGGAGAGATTACTTAGTGGTTGTGGTAGTTTGAATGTAATTAGTCCCCATCAGCTCATAGAGAGTAGCATTCTTAGGAGGTGTGACTTTTGTTGGACTAGGATGGATTTGTTTGAGGAACTGTGTCACTGTGGAAGTGGACTTTGTGGTCTCCTATAAGATCAAGCCACACCCAGTGTCTCACACCACTTCCTGTCGCCTGCAGATAAAGATGTAGGACTCTCAGCTCCAGTACCATGTCTGCTTGCATGTTTCTTTGTCCCACCATGATGATAATGGACTAAACATCTGAAGCTGTAAGCCACCGCATTCAGTGTTTTCCTTTATAAGAGTTTCGATGGTCATGGTGTCTCTTTGCAGCAATAGAAACCCTAAGGCAGTGGCTAAGACCACTTGCTTCTCTTCACTTTGTTTTCCAGCATCCATGTAAGACATCTCCTGTTTGTAACTCCAGCTCCAGGGGATCTGATACCTCTGGTCTCTGAAGGAAACTACAGTGTCATGTATGTATCCACATGCAGACACACACACACCTACACATAAATAGAAATAATAAAAAGAAATAATTTTTAAAACCCCATCAAGCTGGATGGTGGTGGTGCACACCTTTAATCCCAGCATCCAGAAGGCAGAGGCAGGCGGATCTCAGTGAGTTCGAGGCCATTCTGGTCTACAAAGCAAGTTCCAGGACAGTCAGAACTGTTACACAGAGAAACCCTGTCTCGAAAAACCAAAATAATAATAATAATAATAAACCCTATCAAAACAAGAACTGTTTGGATGGATTTTTTGCTATCAAAGAACAAGACTATGGGATCATTTACATACAATATGATAGTAATTACTTGTATAGGTCTGCATATATACTTTAAAATGCAAAATTTGAGGCTGGGATGTATCTCTATTAGCAGAGTATTTGCGCGAGGTCATAAATTCAATCCCTAGCATTGTGAGGTATTTTAATTTTTAGTGTTTCTGGTCAGGATTTCTTTACATAGCCTTGACTGTTCTAGAATTCACTCTGTAAACCAGGGTGGTTACAAACTCAGAGATCCACTTGCCTTTGCCTCACAAGTTGGGATTAAAGGCATGCCCTACTACTCCAGGATAGTATTTTAAAATGCAAAACCTCCAAGAATTACCTAGGTAACTTTGTACCCAGGCAAAGAAAGTTTCTGGCTGTAGCAGAGTATAACTTTAGACTCTGGAGAAAGCCCTTCACGTTGTCAACTGAAAACAGCGGAAAAGAGTTAATGGCAAGCCCAAACTAGGAGAGGAGTTTATAATTGAAAACCATGACACTAGGTGAGTATCCAGTGTTTTGTGGCTTCTACACGGATAGTAGGCCCCAAACAGCCCCAAGTGTGGTGGTGAAAACCAAAGAAAAACTCAGTCTGATTTGATTGGAAGTCAGAGAGGAAAGAAAGAAAAAGGAAAATCATATGAAAGCTTGGAGTGTTCCTAACGTCTGGAAAGTGAGTGTGTGGAGGTTGGAGTAAAGAGGGAAAGTCTAGGAGAGGAGCCAGAGAAGGCACTCCGTAGACCTGCATACAATCTCTACCCAGATCTCTAACTTCTGAACTGGGCTTGTGTATAGCAGGCTTCAAGGAGATGAACACATTGCCGATGCTGTTAGACACAAAGGAGAAAACGAGAAGGATGTGCAGTGCACACCTGTTATCCAGCACTTGGGAGGCGGAGGCAGGAGGATTAGAAGTTCAAGGTCATCCTAGCCAAATTTAGAATCACAAGAGCCAGTACAAACACGCACACACACACACACTCGAATTAGGTATAGGTCATTGGTAGGCATCCTCAACAAAAATGAGAAATCCTGAAAATTAAGCTTTCTTTTACAGCAAATTCATCTTTGCCTGTGGATCTTATAGAGTTTGACTAATTCATCTAAGGAAGGAATATTTACTGTGATCCTACAAAATATTTTTAAAATAATGAAAAATCTTAAACCCTGGATAATCTCTAGAAACTAATTATTTAAACAATTTTAGATTTAGGGCCTAGGGAGATGACTCAGAGGTTAAACGCACTGACTGCTTCCTGAGGACCCGGGTTCAATTTCCAGCACCCACATGGCAGCTCACAACTGTCTGTAACTCCGATGATATGGGATCTGGCTCCCTTACGTGGACATACCTGCAGGCAAAACACTAATGCACATAAAATAACATCAGGAACCCTAAAATTCCAGCTTTTAGGGATTGCTCTCAGAATTAAATAAAAAAGGACTCCACAATAAGCAAAAGGGGCTACAGTCTGGGGATTAAGAAATCTACTCACAAGAGGATCCGTCTATCCATGGTTTTTTATTCTTTTTTTTT